>JAHZMV010004536.1:0-19527 GCA_027743765.1 Coecobrya sp. COE2 | reverse complement strand
TATGTTCATGTACAAGAATATTTATATTTGTATAGGTATATAAAAATTCACAAGTATAGGTTTCATTGTCAATCCTTTTTTCTTCTAAATCCATATATATACCTCATATTTTGTCATTATTCAATGGCACGTACTTAACACGACGAAACAATGCAATTTCAGTCAATTTTGTGATGAAAATGAAAATTATGTCCTGTTCAATGGAATTATTTTAAAAGATACATTTTCTATATTTTCAGAATCCGGGAACTACATAATACGGGAAATGACCACCGAAGAGTATGAATTGGAAAAAAACTTTGCTTCCGCACAACGATGATGATCGTTGAAATCCCTGCGGACCAGAATGCGGTACGGTGAGGTACCTTCCAGCACAGACAGTCGGGGACATTAATCAATCATGCCACTGAGTTATCTGAATGTCCCGATTTTATCCCCGAAGGCAGAATTAGCAATGCTTTGCTCTGGGTCCAAGTGAAAGCTATTCCACAAGGACTTCACGTCACTTCAGAGGACAACAAACCGACTCGAAAGCACAGTTTACAGTGTGGGCTGTACATGCAAAGGACCTACGGATTTTGTTACAGTGGTGGAAGGAAGAATTATTAACGATAAATGTACAAACCTATGGCTCCATTCAACAAATTCGTTTTGGACAGCTTGTATAACAAGTTTCTGGGAACAAGTGGGCAGTTTCACCGTTCCCTTAAAACATGTATTAGTTGTTTATTGTGTCATTGACAAATATTTTTAAAACTCCGGAATGCTTTATTCATGCTACCATTAAAGTTCTTTTAAAATTGTCTATAAAAAATTAATGAGTCACAAATTTCTCACGGCATAATTTTATGTCTATATTATATTGGCAGCACTTATGGTAAATGGCGTTTGAAGACAATCATTTCATGTGTGAAATTTGAATTCTTACATCCAAAGTCATCTGACAACGTTTTATAATGTTATTCCTTGTTTGCGCGGTTGCAAACAAACTGTATGGGCATCTTTTCACCAAGACAAAGTTATTATTTTCATGTTTGCAATTTACTGTACAGTATACAATATTCTCTGGACATTTTTATAGCCATGTTATTACCATGAAACACTTGAACGATTCACAAGGCCCCCACCCACCCGTGCTCTGGCCCAACATCCCATCGACCGACGTTGTCACATGGATATATATGTACCATTTTATCCAAAAATCTTACTTAGTAGTACATCGTATGAGTTAACAGTGAGTTTATATGAGTAGCGTTCTATGCATATACTGGAGAAAAAAGAAATAACTAACGTAGCAGCTGCAGCAACTATGCCTGTCATCATCATCCTGTAAAGTTATAAGTTCGAACTGGCATAAACATGAAACCACTTGCATGGCGCAATACTACCATCAACGGAGCCTTTCAGAATTGATGGATATAGTCTTTCTATTGTCCACACCGAAACTACAATTTTCTCATTTCTCCCGTCTATCCTAACCGCTATTACTTTGACTGCGTTACTCACACATGAATGGTAAATACATGAGAAAAAAGGAAAAATCTTAAAACCACCTATTGCAATGTACAATTTTAGTCCATTTCCCTCCTGCCAATTTTTACGATTATGATCAGGCTCCCCCTGTCCGACTGTATAGGTAAACCTTTCAAGATTTATTTTACTACAATTGCGGCTCTCCCGGTGAAACCCACAAGGAAAGCAGTCTCTCACTTATGGCGAGGGGAGAAAGCAAAAAATAAAACAAATGTCAGCATTAAGCGTATAAACATACATATGTGTACAATATTATACACTGGCTATTTGCTCTCGTTTGAATATACGTAAGCATGCATTTCATATTTTTCAGAGATTCTCAAATCCCCATTATGCCACATTATGGAAAAGTATGAAACTAGAACAGTCTAGAAGCAAACCTTGTCCTGTACAACTTCGCTCAACGGATTTACTCATAGAAAAAAAGAAACTTTCCCAGAAATGAAAGAAATTACTTCATTTTAGGTTACTTATTTGACATTCGTCACTCCCTGTAATTTTCTGTTCTTTGGATTCTGTACATGTACCTATATACAATAAAGGCGAACAAAAATACAAGAATATTGGTAAGTATTGTATATGTATATAGATTTGCTTATATGCCATGCCAATGCGCATTATGATGAAACCGATTGTTTTAGCTACTTTCCCTCTCCTCAAATATGTGTATGCAGTTTATTGGAACCTCACGAAAACACAGGAATTCGTACAACCCCAAGACGAAGAATGAAAACGAATATGTATGTTGATAAATAAGAAACCACCATTCAGCTTTACTGGAATTATTTAATAAAACATTTATGTTAAAACATTTAAACCTCTCATCTCATGATTCATTTGTATAATTTCTTCGTAATATAGTTGGTCAATATCAATTTAAAATGGTTAGACAACTGACTGATAATCAGAATTTAAGCAAATGATTATGACAAATAAAAATACCAATATTTTGAACACAATGTCTAAACTACATAGTATTATATACATTCATTCTACATACTATATTCAAGTATAATATTTATTTTAATCCATTCATTCGTTCAAACGGTCCATAATTATTGTCCGTAGCTTCTTCTCATAATATAATAATGTGATGTTATTTATTACTGGATGTATTGATCATATAACTGTTATGTATTTTTAAATAAACTGTGACAAGTATTTAATATTTAGTAAAGCTTAAAACTTGTAATTATTACTACCTGATTTAATAAACAATAAACCTGAAAGAAAGTAAAAAATAAATCTTTTAATTTCATTTGCATTGGATTGATTTATGAAAAGTGAATAATTTGCTTAACTATTAACGTAAAAATCATCAACGCTTCACAGATGCATTCCATATAAGAAAATATCACTCGTCCAAAATTTCAGGCTAACAAACATAGCGGTTGATCATACTAATCTCATCATACCATGTCTGTACTAATACTAATATTCATAATCTATACAAGAACGATAGTTATTTTCTTACCAAAACAAACGTCATTTGTTATATGAGACGTGCTGCAAACATTTCCATAAAATCTCATGAATGCTTGTCTTTTTCACCTTTTTCTAAATTAAATATAAATACATACATGTATACTCAAAGATCTAGTTTCCTAGATCTTTGTGCATACTCAAATAGTCATACAAACAACGTTAAAATGTATGAACATGTATTAGTAAAAACAATTTAACATTTCAAACTGGCATACAATCTTAGTAAAATACGAATCAATGTGGTATAATATGTCCATTCATATAACCTTTCCTTGATTTCCAGTTTGATTTCCAGTAATAAGTGAAATGGCACGCTCGATATGAAGTTTTATATGTAAAAATTCCTAATCAAGACGTTCCTGGATTCTGAAGATAAAAAGGAAAGGAAGGTTTTCTAAACTTGGTTTTAACTATTAAATACGTATGGACACGAATGACAAATGGGGTTTGGACGTTCTCCAAACTTTGCTTAAATGTTCATAATTCACCATTAATTAATTACATATACATACCTATTCCATCCCACCTATACCTTTTATTAGGAGTTTAGGAGGTTTATTTTTAATAATTCTTCAAAATCCAATCCTTCCAAACAATTTTTTTCTAATCAAGCTTTGTCTTTATTAATTAAACATTATCTTACTTGACCACTCATTGCATTGGCTGATCAGTGTTTCAGTCACGTTGTGAAATTTTCTGTACGATGCGCGATGCTGTGATTTTTTATCTAAATTATAAATTATATCCTGAAAAATTTCACGGTACAAGAAAGTTGGGTGTAACATTCCAAAGCATATTTAAGATGGCACTATTTTAAGATGTAAGAATGATTAGGTTTTTTATCGATTTACCGATGTCATTTTTCCACAGATTTAGTAATCGCGCCAATTGCGGTTAAATACTGCTAAACAAGTTCATAAATATAATGTATTTCGAAATTCGAAAAATGCACGAGATGTTCATTGCTAAAAGTGACGTTTCTTACCGTACATTTGTTTGTGACTGCGCAAGATGAAAGACATTTTTGCTGCCATCTCCGCATAATATGAAGAACTGTGCTGCGGAGAAAACTTTATATTTCACATGATACTTTTCTGTAGCTCAACGTGTCGCTTCTGAGTACTGGCCACCTTCAACGGGATGATGGGATACCGCATTATGTATAATTTTATCCATACTCATGTAATTTTGCCTACTTATAGCTTTTACCACACATCGATTGTCATGAAATATAATTTTATTACGTTTCTGATCAATTTCGTCTTATGTAAATAAAAACGCACCAACATTCGTGTTTACTTATTAAATAATTTTGTATCTGCGCCGATTCGTTTTTTATATAACCCATGAAATATTTTTACATGAAATATATTTTACAATTCCTTTGTCTCTCTCACCTTTTGGGCAGTGTACCTTTTGATATCACTAAACCCATATAAAAGTATAATATTATATATTTTTATTTAATGTATAATCACGTACTTTTCATTTTATGAATTGTCGTTTTTAGTTCTGAACAGTTTGTCATGATATGATAAAATCAGCATTGTATAGTAATATTTAGTTTGTTAAATTGAAAAAAATCAATAATTATGTTCTATTGCAATGCTTCTTGTTCGTGTATACTCATGCATCTCTCGTTAAAAGTTTAATGGGTAATTTAAAACTATGTTAAATTATTATTTCGAATCGGAAAAGCGATTTACGGAATGCAGTGTTTGTAGAGTGTGGAGGCATGATTTTCCTTAGCGGCAAAACGTTGAGATGGGTGTGAATTGTGAGTATGGAGTAGGCATGACTGTTTTTGTGTGAATTACAAGTTTAGTGAACACAAAAATGTAAATCTACGTGTAGGCTGGACGGACATGTCAATCACACAAAAGGTCATTTATCATCTTTCCAACATGTCATGTTATGTCATTTTCCCACTCCTACCGCTGACTATCATTTTCCAAATTGATCATACAGCACCACATCACCTATTGCATTGGCCATTACTTTATGACTGTATTAGTAGTGAGTAAAGCAATCAACTTAACACATTTGTCTCATTTAAGCTGTTATTTTACACTGTTCTACAGATGCCGAATTAACAACTTAATTTTTCTTGAATGATATCTGCAATTGCAATTAGTAATACAATGATTTTTAGCTTTGTTAATATGGGTCACAAACAATATTATATAGTCTAGTCTATAAATATTATAATAAAATGCAAACGCATGAATAATTTGCCTCATTCAGAGCAACGGATTCCCAATCATTTGGAATTGTTAATTTTTATGAAATTTTAAAGACAAAAATTTCTTTCTAACAATAAATTCAAAATTCTGGACTGTAATTCTAGTTTTAATTCCTTTGTATCTTTGTAATTCATCGGATTAAATCATTTGGCAGATTGAACCTGTCTAGTAGTGCCGTCTCGTAGAGGTAGTCGGAACACGAATAATTTTTTCTTTTTTTATTCAAGCGAACAGAATTCTTTGTTCAGCCCCTCAAGCTTGTTCTTCAACCCTTTTGCTTTTCATGTTGGTGTTTTCTTCCATTCGCTGATCGCATCGCAACGGTCTACCGAGTAGCATGGGACATAGTGTTTAACATTGTAATAACTGCAACGAGGAGCAGTGGGTTTTTTATCAACGTACAATGAAACGTTCAGTCAGGACTCGGGAGCACTGTTCTTTGCCAGTGATATTTTATCCTCTAGAAGTTACCCAGCTGGTCAAAAGACAGCACCTACATCGTCCTCACAGTTATGACGCACATTTACACAAAGAATATTTAGGTTTCTAGCATTGAACTTGGTATTATTAATCTTCGTAGAATGTCGCATAAAGATTTACATCGTACTCTTGTAGATGTAGGTATGTGTGATAATATGGATACTGGAAAATTCACAATTTTGTCTTGAATCGGACAACAAATAAATCTTGTCGGTGAGAAATACTAATTAAACCATATGTTTTGATGTACTAGTTAAATCTACTGATTTCTCTCCATTTAAAAAACTCATTTAAGCATATTATCTACCATGTAATTTGTTTTGTATAAGAGAAGTCCATTATCATGACACAAATGACATTTAAAGAGTGCAACTGAGTTACAGCATAGCATGTTTGTGTACGTTTGTATTTATGCAGATAAAAATACAAAAAAGATTCATCGAACAAGGCGAGTATTTGTAATGATCACAATGAACTTCTGAAAAAGCAGGGTGAAAGATTATAAATGAAGTTCAGGGAAATAAACGAAGATGTTGACAACTTGAACATGTTGAATGGGACGAGAAAAAGAAAGTGCATAATTCATTGATACGGACTGAGGCATAAGTTACACATTGCCATCATTAGTCATTACGTTAACTCTAAGAACAATGCGTTAAACTGAGCAGGAGAGCAGTAATGTGCAATCCTTACCTTACCCCTTTTCCTTCAAACAATGAACAACATTCATTATCATTATACTTGAGCATGTCGTTGTATCATTATCATTGTTTATTGGAATTTTGTATGTAATTTGTTCAGTATCCAATGTCTTGTTAATGACTCAAAGTCGCACGCCAGAATATGATACGGATAAGATGCATGCATGCATGCATATCACTTACCTCTCAGAGCACACTTTGGTGTGAAATATACAGCTTGCGCATTTGATTCAGAGAAGAAAAGGTTATCGTGCATTAATATATATGAATAATTATTATTTATTCTTGATGTTCGTTTGTTCTAGCCGAACAAATAATTGTCAAAATTTACTTTACCGTTTGTTCCAGCAATTTATTTAAATCAGCGCTTTCTCTCTATTCTTTACTTGAACGGAATGCGATTTGATTAATAATTTTGAAAGTACGTTCACGTTCACAGCATGATGCGTGCGACACCGGGCGACTTAATTCACCACTTATTACGATGAGTCCGCTAACAAGTTGACAGCTAATAGTTTGTACAGTAAGATGTACATAATTTGTCTCATTAACCAAACAGAACATACCATTTAATTTAACTTTATACTGCTCTTGTAACCTAACGGAGTCATACAGATTGGAGAGAACTTGTAACGATATACATAAATGATCGTCTGAATGAGTGGACCGGACGAAATAGCGTGTTGAATGACTATGCAGTGTGTTGAACGAATCTAGTAAATCATTGAATCAAATCTAACCTCATTCATTCATTTGATAAGTACCTATGTATGTCCAATACTTCTGGCACATCTAAAAGTATTGAGTTGAGACTATAATGTCGTCTCGTACATTTCACTTTAACCTCGCATCAATTTGTTCCACGCTTCTTTACACCATCATGATAGGCGGTAGTGTATCACATTGAAACAAAGAGACTTTGTTGTTACTGTTTTTATTATTCACAGCGAAGATAAGAAAGACTTGATGAATTAAAAACATGAAATCTTTAGAATGGAGGAATTAGGACGCATGGGATTGTGTTAAAATTTTGAGCAGAAATGAATACGAGGAGGTGGCAGAACACGCAATATAAAATATTAAGTGAGTGTGCATTGTCGATGAATGTGTTGGCGGCACGGTCGCCTCTAGTTGGTGGCTATTGTGCACAATAATACAGTGTGAAAATGTGTTGATGCATCTTCTTTTGTATTGTGATATCCTGTATAATATAGATCATCATCATCATTATTCTCTATACAAGTCATCACATCACACATCATCATCATCACACAGCTCACCGACACATAACTGACGTTGTGTGCGTTGATAAATTGGAAGAAAATTAAGAGACTCTTGACGATTATAAATCATCATAAACTACCACTTCTCATAAAGCACGGCTCTCTTTTTCTTTTACTGTACATTTATTATTGTTCATATACACTTCTACATATGTATCATGATACTCCTTACAGAACAACTATATACGAGACTAGACTGTTGCATACCGAAAACAACGACAGCCAGTACAGTAGACAGCAAGAGTGATGTATGACTGCTACTGTGTAAAGTGCACTGCACAACATTCTTGAATCTTCATATTTACAAAATACAATGTTACCGGTTCTTTTACTAGCATCATAGTGGAATTTACACTTAAAATAGGAGTAACAATGAAATCACCACGAAAAATGGAAAAAGCGATTTTGTGTATACCAACTTTAAATGGAATCGAGTGTGTAGCTTTTTATAATGATACGTGACACTATTAAAGCAAAAGTGTTACCGCTCCTGCCAGAAATGATGGGTAATATTCCCCGTTAAAATATTTCATCTTTCTTTACTTTGCTGTCGAGATTGTTAGCTCATATAAAGGCCGAAGTGTAAAACTGATTTATGTGTATTGTTCAGCGTTTAGTACATTTCCTATCACCGATAGTTCAATTTTTAAATGTATGCTGTTGATACAAAAATGCTGCACACGATAAATAACAAGTAATTTAAAATCGGTTTTTTATTTGCAGCTTTTCATTCTTTCTTTGTCAAGGAGTGGCTCTATACTAAAGCTGTAAATGAATGCGAGTGCCTCTGTGATGTGTAGTAAATTATGTGAAGCAGAGTGATGGGATGGATGAACACTATGAAAGTGTTTTTGATGCCGACAATGCTGCCAAAAGTGAGCTCACTACTCACACGCATGTCAACTCTGACTCTGACTGATCATAAATTTTATCTTTTTTGCTGTACTCGTACATCAGTATTCGGTGTGGCATTTTTTACCCGCATGTCTTTTTTAACTACTCAAACGGAGACATCTCAAAAAGAATAATGATTTCAGATTTTTTGTACACTTTTCAGATCCATAAAAGATTGTCAAATGTTCTACCTTAAATCCTCATCCTTACGTGGTACTAGTAGTAGTAGTACGCAAGTAACATTCTGCAAGATGATAACTATCGGATGAAACCAATAATTCTCATTTTTAACTTTGTACTTTTTGTAGCGTTGGCCAAACAGTCAAAGCAGAATTTATAATGAAGGAAATAAAGGCTATCTACTAAACAGAATGAGAATTCACAAATTAGCAGACCTTCGTAAAACACTTAAAACACTCCAGTATATGGCAGTTAAGGAAAGATTTACATACATTATAGGAATTGAACGCAAAAAAGTTTGCTCGTTGCGGGAAAAAACCAATACATGACAATATGCTATATTATTACATTTAAGTAAATCTATTCATTAGATAAATACGATGAAGAGAAATGCTAAAGAAATTAGAAGCAAACGACTCAGCTATTTTTGGTCAGTGAAAATCGCAGTTGTTGTAAATCCTCCTTCTAGAAAGGAAAGACGAATAATATGCTTATTACTATGAAATTATTATTCTTTTTGATGAGAGTGGGCAAGCCTAAAGATAAAGCAAAATGGAGTGAGGAAAACTAAAATGATGAGTGACATGACACGCACACCTCTCGTCATTTTTCTGAATGAGGACTATAATGTGATCTAAATTCGTGCACCTACCACTATTCACCACTGTACAGATCTATGTACACTGAGGAGATACATATAATCAGTTCATACATTTTCTTTCCTCTTTTGCTCACATTTAGTTCTCTCATTGTTCTCGTGATAGGATGTTGTCAATGCCTTCTTTGATTATGCTGCAGTGGAACAAGTTCCCATGCCTTACCTGAATGAACTAATGATGAAGGTGATGATAATGATGAAAATAATTTCTTGCTATTTTTACGTGCATGTGAGGTGTTAGAGGCGGCCATCATAGTGCTTCCTTATTTGATGCACACCCCATCTTCAGATATAGCAATTCCGACTATACAATTTCTTTTCAGGAATGACAGTAATTGTTACAGTGATGTGGAATACCCTGTTATTATTATGATTAAGATTAGTAGAAGAGTGAAGATTGTAGATTTGCATGTGATTGTCAGGAGGAGGATAACTGAATAGAAAGCATTTGCAAGAAAAATCTACTATGAAGACGATATAATTGAATTTGGATATAGTATCCGTTCTATTTTCCTTTTTACACAGCAGGTGTTGCTAAAATATTACCACGTTGTTCCAACACATCTGTTAGCATTTTTTCCAATTTATAAAAAAAACTTTTGTTATTGTTTGCTATTGTCACAACTTCAATAAAGTAATCATTAATACGATGATTTAAGCAAGAGCTAGATCAGATCACGCTACTTGCTACTTTTGTAATCGCGCTATGTTGTGTCAAGTTTCTTCCTTTTTCATACATACACAAAGGCATCTGTCTAATCTTCACTTAAAATGCATTTTAGTCCGCAAATATCTGTTTCTAATTTCATCCAAAAATATACAATATTACTATAATCTTTCATGCTGTTGCAACAATACTAAAAATTATTGTGTAATTTTCAAAGTAACCATAATCTGAATAACATTGTAATTTAACAACTTGTTATTTATCGTCTTGTAGCAAGTGTTGAGCTTATGCTAAATATGCACTATTCAAACCATAGTTTGCGCAATGATTGCCACATGCATGAAATAGTTAAAGGCTACGTTTTGTGCAAATTATTTGGTTTGAGAATCTTTCCAAAAAATATTTGGTAAAATATTGACCAAAAATGCAATCTCTATTATTATTTGCTTGTTATTATTATTGTATACAAATAACATACACGCAGTAATGCATTCTCATTCACTGTATTCAGAATCCTTACAAAGGCAATATGTTGGGTTGGTTTGTTATTCCTTTTTTCTCTTGTTCATGTAATCATATTTTACAATGCTTGTGTGGTGGCATGAACACGGATAGTAGCTTGTTATGATTATATTTATGTATTACCATCATGATCACTTCTTTTTAACTTACAAATAGCTAATAAGTCTTATGCGAGAGCTCCATTGGAAATAATTCACACCTACATACGTCGGTTGGTGATACTTTTGATGATGATTGTGTTCCTTGTTGGAATGAAAGGATATTTTTGAATCAAATTATGGGCTTGTTTCTAAACATAGTTTTATTACTGCTACTGCTACTATAGGTAGGCTTCAATGCATTCACACAAGGTTTGTTGGTAATATGAAAATATGTAACCAGGATAATTAGATATTTTGTACATCACAGGTACACATTCGTATTGAGCATAAAAGTGAGCAATATTAATGATTATGATAATAATAAGAAAACGAAATGTGTAGCTCAGGGAGAGAGGGATGCAGCAATTTTCTTCATCTTTTTATTCTCCTATTCCATTTATCGCCTGCTTTCTAGCATACACCATTCAACACTGTTTTTATGAACGATATTTGTATTCCTTTTTTAACATGAATAGAAATTACTATTATTATTATTGTTGCTCGCTGCTTTTGCAGCAAGGTTTGATTTCGGCTTTTCACCAAAACTGCTGAGTCAACGTTGAATGACAGATATACTGAATTGGAGGAAACACTATGGTGGTAGAATGGAAAAGAGCCTTTGTTAAAATTATGTTCTTGCGTACCTTGTATTACAACGACGAGATTTTCTGACGTGGACATGCTGCTGCCGCCCGTGCTGTGGAAACATCTTAGTTAGTATGACTCGTATAGTAAAAAGATATGTTGCATCATTCTGAATATGAGAGTAGAACTTTATTATCATCGTCACCACTAACTTTCATCATGAGTCATGAAAACGTAGTTTACATTATGAAAAGTATACATCTAACAAGCTATGTCTTTTTTAGTAAATATGTAACTAGTACGAAGGAATTTGCATCCTTATGAATAGGCGCAAACCAAGATAAATCACTCGCACAATTAAAATAGTCAGTGGCTGAAAATGATAAGAATATGGCTACTGTAATTAACAATCATACAAGTGTCAGCTTTCAGCTGGTTACTTATCAACTTGCCGACATAAAAAGCAATTAGAGCGCAATGAATGATTATGTAATATATACAAGTTACACGTATTGTTATTAGAAAATAAAAACATCATCGCATTCATCTTTAAGATCCTCAACCAGTAAAAACATTTATACTTTTAAGACTCCATAAACGATGTACAATAAAACGAATAATAATACTTCCAATATCCGCTGATTTCACTTTCCATTGGTTTGAAGATATTTGAGAGTGAATGAGAAGCAGACCAAAACTCAGTGTGACTTTTATTGCCGTTACAAATCAGACACATGGGGAAATCAGTGGATTTTACTGACTCCAGAGTGCACAAAAATTACCACAATACCATTTACCAAACCAAAAGAGAATCGATAGTTAGTCGGCTATCTAAAGTCAATATATCTAAATTGCTCCTTGTTGTTGTGTGGCATTATGTAAAAGCATGCTAATTTTAGAAAAATGGCAGGGATAGCTGGATATATGTTTTTTCTTAACCTAATTCCCATCACATCTTTATATATACTACTGAGGCTGTTTACTATACTCTATATCAACCATTAATTTATCAAAAGGTCGTTTCGTGGTGATTTGTCTCTGCGTGAGATCACTTTCTTAAATCGCTGGAGGTCTTCCTCTCGCGTTTCCACCAAATCAGCTCAATTTCACGTAAAATCATTTTGCTTTTTTCTCTTTACGTGTCATTTTATTGCATATAATCCATTGCAAACAAATACAAAAGAAGTTATAAGGTCTTTTCCCCATTCCAGTCATCATCGGCATCATTAATATCACCATCCAAGGATTTTACAGTTTGAGATTGCAGTCATATACTTTGTTATGCCATTGCAGCCCACTCAAATAATCTATACACTTCCGAAAGAAACCCGTTCTCAGCTAAGCCAGAGAAAGGCAAGTATTCATTTTTTCATCATTATCATCATCAGCAACAACCTTATTCTGACCTGCAGTCATCGTCATTGTGAACATATCAAATGAAATACACATTAAACATCAATTTCAAAGATGACGATGATGATGTGATGGTCCACACACCATGCAGTGCAGAATGTATCCATCCTTCCACTACCCGTGCCAATGTGATTGAATGAATAATGTAATCTGCTCCAAATTCCCTTTTTTCCTCAATACATGGACTAAGGACACACAGTATTACCGTTCCTTTCTTCTCAGTTGGTTCCTTCCTGAAAAAAAAAGCTTCTTGTGCTTGCTTCATGCTGTACATTTTTTTGGCTACTTTTCTGAAAGATTAATGATTTTTGATACACATTCAAGAGGTAAAGATGTTGTTCCTCTCCTGCTGCTTAACTCTGTTTATCCGCTTTTGTACTCACTTCAAACTATTAATATATTATTTCTCAGTATTCACACATGCACACAATGATTGGACAAACGGACACAAGAAAAAATAAAGGATATCAATGCAGCACACAGTCTCTCATTCGAATTGTTAGTATACGCATATGGAAAAGTGCTGACTGGAAACTGAAATATCGCACAGAATAGTACGATGTTGATATATCTGGAGTGAAAGAGTATGAGGAAATGTGCATGTCTGCGTACACACAAAAACATGCAGCAGCAGGGCAAACGGGAGTTTTTTTCCTATTTTTCGATGTTGAATAACCATCATGATGATGACTGATGTGCAATATATTTTTCGCCTTTCATAAGTTGACTTGACTCACACACAGTCAAGCCGAGAGCCTATTCAAAAAGTGAGCAGCTCAAATAATAGACAGGCCAGTGGAGTAGTAAGTGCGTAAAAGAAGCTGTTACGTTAGTATAAGCTGAATATGCACAGTGTAGAGAATATAATATATCTATAGCATGCATTTTTGAAGACGAATTGAGATAATTTATGACCTTTTTGACTCACTCTCACACACTTTGTCGTTATTAATAGATTGATACCCAGGCAGATTTAGTTATGTACATAATATGTATACACGGTGACTACATACGTGGTCATGCAGTTTTTTGTAGATAAGAAAAGTGAAACCGTAACCTATTCATTGATGCGAATATGCTGCGAGCTGACGTTAATTACTATGACGGTTATCAATAATATAATATGATGCACAAGTACATAGTATTATGGACTTCTTGGCGAAGGAAACGCCATGTGGGGCACACTGAGAATCACCAAAAAGTATCCATTCATTTTATCATTAGAGATCGTTTACAACTCAAATTTTCATCGTAAGCATTCCTAAGGATCGCCAATTACCATTTAGTTGCTTATTATCAAGCCTGTATGCTTTCAGCTGGAGCATGGTGCAGAGAATAATACGTGAATGTAGTAAAATTTAATGAAATGTATCGGTGCCAACTTGCCACGCTATAAAATATGCATGTGGAAAAGTGGATTTCAATCAGGAAACGTGATAAAAAAGCAATGTGAACGCATTGATGAAGAAGTTTGTATGCATAACACTACAGCGTGGTTTGTATTTCGTGAAGCCCTTTTAATCGCAATTTTGATCACACTGTTTACAGTCTTTATACTACCAGTTGATAAGATTTTTACGAAGAAACAACTGTTACGATCTCATGGCTTGTTATATGAAATTCTCGGAAATGTCTAAAAATGAATAAGTAATACGCAGTCAAGTCTTGCTGGCTTCGGCTTCAGCATTACTGCTTATTACTACGTTTTTATTGCCGTCATTACCATCGTTCATATCATCATCTCTATACATACGATATTGGTTACATCAAAGGGTTGCATATGGGTTTCTCAGATTTTTTTTATAGAAAATATTAAATTGACAAGTATAGAACCAACTATGTTTTGACTGACAAGTTTTCTCATTAGATTTTGATAGAATTTTAATACAAACGCAGCTCATTCTAAGAATGTATGAATGTATTTCTGTAAAATTTGACGTAAATACTTATCACTGATAAGCTATCAGCTATGCTTTACGACAGCCTATCGCTCAAGTAGATTACAAAAATTCTCTACTGGGATTAAATTTGGAATATTTTTGTAATGCGTTCTTACAAGTCCCGTGTATAATTCCTAGATCTTGGTTTAGGAACAGAGTTGCAGAATGAAAGAAAGTGGATAAAATGGACATTGGATTGTACTTTTGTACAAAGAAGTATAATATAACAAGTTGAAAAGAAAAGAATTTTTTGCTATATATTTTCACTCAAATGAGTAGTAATTTCCAAGTTGTGTGAAGTTGTTGTTCTAGAAAACGGACTGGAGTGTGCATGTATTATTAGAGAAGTGTGTTACACAACTGCATAGTCCAGACGAAAGAAGTATAGAATAGGAGACAGGAAAAATAATAGAGGAATAGGGAAAAAAACTTGGACTTGAGTTTGCTTTTATTTTGCTCTGGTAGAACGGACTGCGAAGCATAACACATCTATAACTAATATACCAACTTTACTCATCCAACAGCTGCTTTCTTCGTCTTTCTTTTCTTTACTTGTTTCCGCGTAACAATTTTCTCTGTACTATTACTCCAACTTTAACTTCAACAACAATGCGGAGTAGTAGCTGCTCCTGTTCTCCACTTAACATACACACTATAATACGCTGTTGGAGTGGAGATGTATGTGTACACAAGCCATCTAAATGGACGCCAGTTGCTGTGTTTCATAAAGAGGGGAAAATTTTCTCATAAAGTGTGAGAAATGGACAAAGATTAATCGTTTCTTGTCCCGTTGATGGCTGAATTATTCTGCTCAAGTTGTTACTTCTTTTGGCATCATCATCATCGACGAATATTATAAGTCGTGTGCCTTCTCTCTTTCCGCCTTCTTCTTTATTCATTCAAACTACCGTTTGTACATAGTAAAAAACTCACGGAGAGTAAGGCGTCATGACATGGCACAAGGCACTTCAACAGAAGAACTCTCTATCTGCACTAAAGTTATCAAAAACTATATAGCGCATAATATTATTATGAATTTATATAAAAAAAATTCAGGACAGTTTATGTATTAAGTAGTGTAGCATGTTTTCCTCTCTGCTCCTGTCTTTCCCTTTCTCCAAACCGCTATAAAGCTGCCACCACCTATCATTCCATCGCTATATAAAATTAAATGTTAACAAGCTACGCAATGGAAAACATGACTGTTTAGCAGGGAACAACTGGATGATGGAAGAAGGTCGAATTTAAATATGTAGATGAAGCAAAATACGTATAACAATCTAAATAATGAAATGGTGGCTGATACCAGTATAGTGTACACCATGCAAGATTCTATACTTTAGAAGATAACGCATTTACAAGCAAACACGCAGTATTTTTGCCTTCTTATCAACATTTTTTCAAAATTAACATATTCGATTTCTGCGTCGTTCCTTCAAGGATTTTAACGAATACTTTCCCATGTTAAATTAAAATTTCAACTATTGCGCTCCAATCCAAATACATTGGATTGTTATTTTCTGTTAGCATTTTTTGTATTTTATTTTGGTTGATTGACGCCTTGTGCCCATATTGCTTTCAAAATTTGAAATGGTGGAGTACTAAAGAAGTGAGATTTCGCTCCCTCACTCTTTCTAGTAGTTTCTAGCCAGTCAACAATGGCAGACAGGGCACAAAAGCAGCCAATAATAATATGGTAGAGGTAGAAAATTTGAGTCAGAATGTGAGGATGACAGGCGCTTGGATGGATGGACAGGCGGCCAAATGCCTTGGGTCTGGTCGGGTATGAGATCACTTCATGCATAAACTGAAACGAAGGACTGCTGAAGTGTGGGTATCTGTAAATATGTATTGGAAACTGACAAGCAGTTTCTCGTTACGTGCTCTTTTTAGGATGTTAAAGGAGAAGAAGAGGAGATGAAAAGGACAAAACGAGATTTTTGGATTGGATGTTGTTTGTTACTTTGCGCTTATTGTAGGCAGGAAAAATTCAACATTGTACACGTTGCAGGACGAATTTCTACAGAAAAAAGAGAGGAAAACTGGTATTGTGTAAACGAGAGTAGATCAACTGAGTGAGGTACAAGTGGATGGACTCTGAGTGGATAGACGATGATAGATTATTCTTTTTCGGACAGAAAACTCTCTATTTGCTGTCTATATTATGTCCGTCAACGGAAGAACTAACTCAAGTGAAGTGAAAGCTGGGGCCAGTAAAGTTGATAGTGTACCAAAACGTAACGAATATTTGTGCATGGTACAGTACATACATGAGTAGCAACAACAGCTATCAATGAACGGACGCTAGATGCAATCCAATAATGTAGAAACGAACACCAAAAAACGCTTAAAAAGAAGAGCTCGTCGAGAATAGATGCGGTGGTAATAACAGAATGGAAATAGCAGATCAAATCGGATGGACGGACAACTCAAGTGAAGCAAGACGTGAGATTGTCGCATATAGCGGCAGTAAGAGTTAGTACGTCGTATAGCAGACAGTACCATTTTCGAGTGAAAATCTTCTCAACCAGACGAGGATGTTTTTATGAAGAAGAATGCGTCCCGTTCGAGTTTGACAAGAAATTTCTGTGCTTCACTGAGCTATACGATACGAGAGGGAGGAAAAGCGAGAGAAAGAAATAGATAGACAACCGATGAATGTAGTAAAAAATATGTATGAGGATCCACATAGAAAAAAATCGGATTCTATCGCTGTTTTGATTATTCTTGTCCATGTGAGACTAATGTTGTTAAAAGGAAGTAGTGTAGTTTTGGCGAAGAAGGAAAATAAATTCAATTCTAAAATATCAGGAATGGAGAAGCATATGAGCCGAAATACACAGAAGCATGTAATATATCATACCATACTTATACAACAGCGTTCTTTAGCTTATACTTTTGTAACTTGCTTGTTATATTTGCGAGGAACAGGGGCCCTGGTAAATAAGGGTCTTGTTTAATGGCAGCTAAACAGAAAGCGTGCGACAAAGGGATTTGCTGTACTGCAGATGCGTATATAAACTATACATACACTTCACAAGAGATTCTGAATTAGGCACTGGTGTAAGATTGAACATTCATCAAACATGTACGAATTATTGCTCAACCATAGATTTAATACACTGCTTATTTGTAGTTTTGCATATAAAATGTCAAGTTCTCTGTAATGAACCAAAACCACACTAGTACTGATTTTGCTAACATTTTGGCAGCATAAAATAAAAAAGCAAAGGATGTACTGTAAAATTGACGTTCTTTCTCGCTTTTCACAATGTACACAATATCAAGCCGAAGGGCGGACATTTCTCAAGCAGAAAAGTGAGTTAGTGATAAATGGATATTTGAATTGATTTGAATTTTCTGACAGTGCATATTCATGATTTCCACAGAGAATTCATTTTCTCTGGAATACCTGATGGACAGCTAATAAGCAAAATTGCTTTTGGTTGGTGATGGTTGCGGTGCATGATGCTCTTCCTCGCTCGGGGAAATAGAAACTGGAATCTAAAGCATTTGCAAATGGATGTAAGGACATAACATACACGAACATACACACGCAGATCATATGCATATTACGATAAATGAGACGTAGGTGTATGTACTATTTGTATGAGGTAACTTTTACTATTTCTTCTATACACAATAAGTCAGGATATTAGTAATTACTATTCAGTTCCATCATTCGAATATGAAAACTTCTGGCATTTCATTCATAGCATTTCCTTAATTTAAATTATGAAGATAATTAAATTATGGTGACTCATGCTCATGCACAAATAAAAAGCTCCTCAAGTCTGTTTACCATTATCCATGAATATTCTATACCATATCTAAGTAATATACTTTTTGCGGAATTATATAGCTCTATTATGATTTCAACTTGGAACTGACGAAATTGCAGATTTAAATACATGATATCAGTAAACGCTTCCACAAAATGTACTAACAATAATTTGATTCTTCCGATTGGCTGATATCCCTGTTGCTGTTTGCTCATCTGAAGCATTTAGTCTTTTAGTAGCTCCACATAAGTCTGAAACTTTGAGAAGTTGTACATATGTGCACCACTCTTACATTACAACTTGGGACGGCTCCATGCAGGGTTTTCAAAAACATGATTGGCACACCCTCCTTCCTCTAGTTTTCTTTCATCTTTTTCCAGTATTACATTTCATAAAAATAATCAGTGCAGGAGTTCCGTCAGTACGTTCCTCTCTTACTCGCTCACAACATAAATCCAAAACGTCAAACCACATCATCCAAGATACACACTGCTGCCGCCATTAATACGTTACATATATTATGCTTCGCATACTTTGTACTTTGTTAAAACAGAATTTTGGGTATCATTTGGTTTGGTTCGTCAAATTATCGTCATCATCACGACACACAGCCGTGTGTAGCACAGAACACAATGCACATTTCTTTATGCTTGAATAAGAAGGCTGATGATGTCTGACAGTCGGACGGACGACGGAGGAGAGAGAACCAAAAGAAGGAATCCTTTTTGGAAATCCCTTGTTGTAAAGCTCATGGCTTAAAATCCAAGGGAAAGGGCTCAAAAAGCTCAAGCTTACAGAACAGCAGTGAGTTTTAACTCGAGGAAACGTTGTTTGTTAGCCCTTTACTTACTAAACTATTTAATAATAATATTGAGCATAAATACACATACCTAACCTACTACAACGTAGGAATATTGCATCTTTCAAAAAATACTCAAAAGCTTTGATGATGACGAGCATAACATGATGCAATGTATGGATAGATGCAAACAGAAAAAAGGAAAATGAAATCTTCATAAAT
>JAHZMV010004535.1:0-10389 GCA_027743765.1 Coecobrya sp. COE2 | reverse complement strand
TTTGGACATGGATCAAACTTTTCACTAAATTTTATAGTGTGCTGATGTAAAATGCAAATATTTGCTATTATTTAATTTACATTTTCATTAACTAAAATAACCAAATATCATCACTTAACTTTCAAAGCAAATACCATTTGATTGAATGACCGATGACCTAGAGATACACATTTTCTTTTTAAAAATTTCTTAAATTAAAATTTGCAAACATGTTATTTTGCCAAAAAATACTTCCAGCTGTGTGCTTCATGAATATAAATTTAAAACTGATGTACATACGAACATAAAACTTGAACCCTCCGTTAATTTTAGTTTATTTTTTATTTTTCAGATTAACCGAGAGTGATAAGCATCTGAAATTGATTTCTATATGCTATACCCCTAGAATTATTTTGGAATATAAAAAACGAACCAATCAACCAGTGAAAGTGATTTCGTTATATGCTTTTTGTTGAGCTAATTGCCTTAAATAAACGTGTTATTGCCTTGTAAATCATTGCATGACAATCATTTTGTTCTGTGAAGTTTTACAAAGTGACGTGATTTTCTTTTTACCCATTTTATTTGAAAACTGGAAACATATAATCAAGGAGATATTTCAACATTTAAAAGGATAACAGGAGGAGACAAAGTTTTGGTAAGTGCCGAATTCTTTTGAACGCGTTTTTTGCACAATTTAATTTTTTACAAATACTGATTTTTCTGCATGACTTTTGAATAAAATGGCGAATCAAATTTTAAATTGGTTTATTGACTCGATATTGTATTGGTTTCTGAATGTTTTATGAATGCAAGGTGGTCTCATGAATGCCCAGAAGTTGTTACAGAATCTCGCCAAGTCAAAATGGTTGAAATGTAAATATTTGCACAAAGGAACGCAAAAAAAGTGTAACAATAATAAAATGCTCATTAAAAGTTTCTTCATCTCTTCGTACAACTGGCATTTCTATCGAGTTTAATTTGCTCCATTCCACACCTCCATCTTATTTGTTAAACGAGTGGAAACGGAACATTTTCTTTTCATCTAAACGAAAGTCACAAGAAAAGGATATTGTTTAGGTATCAAGAGGTATACCACATTGTACCTGAACACTTAAGATACCCAAGTGCTCTTATAATTATAATAGCACCAATAAACCCATATTATTTATTAGGCACAACAAAATACGTACAACATTATAAAGTTGCGTTATCTAACTAACAAAGCTAACAAACTACTTTGTTCCATTAAGAACGACTCAATTCATCCCTTAATTGTTGTCGGTTTTGTATTTACATTGAAACCATAATCACGGATTTAATAATGATGCTGAGGCCATATACATCTGACAATGTGCCTACATTGAAATTATAGGATAATGGATCCTATAATTATTTTTACTTTCCATCTAGAGTGTATACATATACGCACACAATCAGTCCAATTAACAAACTTTTCGTTACATTCCGGAAATCTTTCAACGATAGAACTTTCTTATGGGTATATATGTAGAACTTTAGAAGAACTTTCGTCAATTACATGACACTTCATGGTTTCCTGATTTCTTAAAGGGGACCAATTGTCGAAAAGTTATTTCGAGAATTTGTAGAGTGATAGCCGCAAGCAAAACTATTATGTGCTCCTTCATTCCAAAGGATTTGATATAATACCTCTAAACCTAAGTATGTACGCGCGTATTGAGTTACAAAACTGTGATTTCCTCTTTTTTTATTGATGCCTTCTACATTGTATTTTTGGTACGTTATGTTGCAATGTAATCCTAATAAAATTAAAATAATTGTATGAGAACCGACGAATGATAGACATAGAATAATAAAGTATTGTACACCGTGTTTTCTTCGTCTCAAATATTTAAAATATGTGCACATTGAAATGTTATATAGGTTTGCTGAATGAATACATAATTTGATGTCGGATTGTCTCCGTCCTGTCACCGTGTAAAGAATGCATAAATCGTATTAATAAAATTATTAGTCATTACTGTCAGCAAAGTTATTTTTGTTCAGGTGATGCCTGTCTGGGTTTTCAGTTTGTTTGCCTGTTTTATTGCATGCAAAGGTAACCACAACGGTTCACTAATAATTATTTCCTGTTAGAAATTAAAAGTCATCGGCTACAGATTTGAGGAGACAAGAGTATGAAAATTAAAAAGATAAGATTAGTAAATAAGCTTATAGATTTGTTAGTTCGCATGATTATATTTTTATTTTTTCATTTTATAATCCATTGTAACTTTACTAAATTCAATGCAAAATGCTAGAAATATTATTCTATAAGAAAAGATTCATTCTTTTTTTAAAGTCAACTACTCCATATGTGAAAAGTTGATATATCTAAGCAATCAGAATAACTGAAGGAGAAAATAAAAACTTCGCCTTTATTTTTTTCAAAACTTTAGCCAAGTGATATGAGGCTTAGAAAATATAATATAATCCCTTTTTACAAGTGTATCGAATTAAAACATGTGTAAAAAAGAGCCTACATGTCATGATATGCTATTCCGTGCTTTTATAAAAAAGGATTAAGGATAAATTCCCATAACCTTACGATCTACCTGTTTCTACTGCAAAAACAACAGTTGCGATTGATGCTTTAGTCTTTAGCTTGTCCATTTCGTCGTACGTAATCAAGAATTCAAGAGCAACAAGTGGTGCAAACGATCTCTTCTCAGTCCGTGTACATTACTAAATAGAATATTAAATGAGCTTCCACCAACTCGACGAGAGTTGGCAAATGTTTGCTGTTGACTGCTTTACATCGAGGCTTGTGCTGCTGATACTTTAGAAACCACTCTATGAACTTTATGCTGATGCCGTACCAGTTTTATTGCTCCTCATATAATCTATTTGTAATTCTATATTCCACTTTATTTGACCAGGTAGATATGAATAACTTGCAATACAAGAATGAGAATATAATAGTGATGGATCATCATGACGTGAAATAAAGGAAAGATCATTAGATTGTAAAAAGTCACATTATAGTTTTACTCTAAAATATTTTTCCGATGACGAAGATGCAAATACGAGTTGGCATATACGCAAACATCTCCACACTGACGTATCACAAACCGTCTTTGACTGAACTGACTTGTTCAGTGGAGGGTTGAGCAGTAGCAATTTACACTACACTCACTCATACTCATAATCTAATGGCTAATAAAATAAGATACTTAAATACAAAACAACATAAGATTTTTTTTCAGCATCTAAACTTCTAGCTGACAAAGACCTTAAAATAACGATGATAATTATAAAAAAAGTGGCTGGTTCTTAAAAAATCCTCATGTATCCCGAAATACATGTAGTTTTATTTGCTCAGTATCATAAAACCAAGTGACCAAATCTTATCTGACAACAATAATGTGAATGGCATATGGCGTAAATTCTGGCGATTCTCATCCTCATCATCAGATATGGCCATAAACTTATATGTAGGAATACTTATGTGGATGAGCACAATGTGTGTATTATTTCTAGATGTAAAGGAAAAACTCGGTTCTTGCATTTGTAAGCATTGTAAACTCTGCATAAATCAAAATGTATTCAAGGGTTTTTATTTACATAGTAAAGCGCAAAAATACAAAAAAATCTAAAATTCAACCTTGTTTGGAGTTCAGGTACAGACAAAAAAGTAGAATGTGTGCTGCTGTGAGAGTGGCTATTGTGCTGTACCTATCTATCAAGTGAAACGATAGAAAGGAGGGAAGAGAGAGAGAGGTCATCCAAGACCTTGAGATGAGTTTGGGTGATCTGCTGTTGTTGCGTCGATGGTGTGCATAATAAACGGCACAGCAAGATCTCAACAAACATTAAAAATAATGAGCATTTTGACTGCGTGTATTTTGCATTCAAATGATGATGATCGCCACTACCACGACCATTATGACCACGACCATGATGGTGTGCTGATCAGGTTCACTAGGTTGATGCACATCATCGTGTAAGTATCATCCCAAATGTAATACATATAAAGTTGCATTGTTGCTAGTTGTTGGAAAAATTTGAGCATATTTATCTTCTCTGAGTTTGTGGAATGTTAAAAATTATAGCACAGATAAGTTTTTTTTGCATGTGTGCAGATTACTTTTTTATAGGTACCTATATATACATTTTTTTAAACTGAACAGAGCAATTTATCAACTCTGATGTGACAATTGAGACGGCTCATGAATAAAAAAATTCATCTGATGGACAGAATCATATGAGATTTGCTAATAAAATATTATTATTACTCAATTGAAATCATATTAAATAAAAACATTTGAAATCTCTATGAATGTATATACTATGGACTATAGTGTTCGTAATACATTGTATGTCAGTATTGTTGAAACATTCATTTTTAGCAAAGTGGGTAATAATCACGTTTTGGCATTCATCTTCGTTTCATCGAGTCATCTTGCAAAAAGATTTGTAAAGAATGTAATGTGCAAAATATGAAAATTTAGAAAGGAGTAGTAGCGGGATAACAGGAGAATAAGTCATTCTGACTACTGCGGTGACCTGAGAATAAGTGATTGTCGACATAATAAAGCTTGTTCATGTACATGTTGAATTCCAAAGGCCCTGGGCCAAAGTGCTAAGTGAAGGCACTTTTCTATTCAGAACCTTAACCTGGCTACATGTTATTCATTTCATATCCAAAAAGCCCAGTATTATATGCAATACCGATATTTAATGCTAAAGTCATAGTCATATCCCAGCCGCCCCTCGAAAATTTTGATCGGACGCCACACAGAAGACCGAGCAAACTTTTGTGTCTTATGCAAATTAAATGACAAATACCGGTGATATAATGTATTACCTGGTTATTTTCAAAAGATGACCAAATGTATGTACCAGCAAGAAAGAAACTGCAATAAACAATGTACTTTGAATCGGATGAACGGATGGAGAACCTTTAAGCTTGTTACATTTGTGTTACATAGTTGCCATACTAGTTGCAATATTGCCTTGTGCAATACACACGATGCTGTTGGCACTTTTGTTTCATTTTGCAAAATTGTAAGCAAAATTCCTTTTTTGTTGGCCACAGTCGGCAAAGCACTTCTGACTTCACCTCTTTCTACTAAATCCTTTCCCTTCATTATTTGTTCATATTATTCAAGTTTTGTACAACAAGCAAATCTTTATTATGTAAAATGGAAGAGAGTGGAAGAATGCCGAAAAAAGAGCCAACTTGAGTTATGATGCACACTGAGCACATGCAAAAATTCCTTTGTGTCTACTAAAACATTTTAGAGAACTTCTAAAAAAACTTCGACAAAATAAAATCTCGTTTTTCGTGTGGAATCTGATAGGATTAGTCATGGTCCAAGCCCACATAATGTTCATACCACCACATCGAATAGGTACATCATTTTGGTTATTGGGAATACGCATAACATGTAACTGGTTAGTATATTGTCCTTAGTTTTTGTATATTTTAAGAGATGAATTGGCTACTTTAGAATAAAAATATATTCTTCTAGCCACAAAGAAATTTCTCGACCTGAAAGGAGGTGTACATTCTTGATCAGAAAATCAGAACATTTCTTGTTTTTTTACATAAATACTCCTACAGCCCACGACGGCCATAAAATAACAATCCAAAAATACTTTCTTTTCAACCCCTTCAATTCTTTCTGCACAGTAATTCCTATAATACGAATGACTGAACCAAAACCTTTTCATCATCCGGATTTGATTGGACTGAATTACATCACGCCTCGAATAAATAACCATGCTGAATATTTTTATTTGCATGCCAATAAAGTTTAAAGTTTGCGTGTGAGTGGATGACGACTCGCTCCCATTGTCAATTTTCATCCAGGTGGTTCCAGCAGAGAACCTGCCAGAGAAAAACGAGACTTTAGAATTGCCAGTCGTGGCACCATGCATCTCTTCTTAATTGCTTCCACCTCCTTTCATTTCATATTTGGAGGTGGATCATTATTTTGTGTCATTATTACCAGCACGTCATTTTCTCCTCTTTATCGGTTACCTTTTATTAGCGTAATAAGTTTGAAGTTTACAAAGCATTTCCAATCATTTGCTTTGCCGAAATACATTTATCTTTCAAAGATATTCAAATAAGAATTCGATATAAAAAAACCTCCTTAAAACTAAAATATCATTACAGATTGCCAATTTGCTTTGGTGAGGAAAAGTACATAAGGACTAGTTACACTACAGAGCAGTGTCAGAGCAGAGTAAATTGCTTTCATATTACTCATACATTTGAAGATGCATTTCCATATTTTGTAAAAAGGCGAAAATAATAATATATATACCTATACATAATATGTTCCAGTAGCGAATAAAAAATTATGTAAAGAAAGGATGCGGATTGCGGATCTTAGTCAGTCAGTAGACAGAAAAATAATACCCTAAAGCGTTTCATTGTCCGCATTCATTTAGTTGATTACCGCCAAACACTTAATAAAACTGCTGACAAAATATAATATTCCTTGTGTACCTTTTACCAATTCAAAGCTTGCATGCGTGAATCTGCCGAATTTGAAGAGGTACCATTAAAATTTACAACAATTCAAGCAGGTTTTTCGCTTTTCTCAACGTTTCTTTTCTTTTCTCCATACATTCCTAACTAAAGAAAACCGCGATTCCAGCTGGAGTTTGGCAAGCAGTCCGGCGTGATATTGAGTGACGTGTATTTTCTTGAAAGTATACATTAGGTTTGGTTGAATCATTATCCAATCAATCCCCTAAACTCGTCTAATAAAATAAAAAACTGCAGGTACCGACAGTAGCTATACAGCATGCGTGTTCAGCGAAGGTCAAAATGAAAAATCATCATATATACTTAATATATTGAATCCAATCTGCTCAATCCCTATTTACTGGTGTGGTAAACTAATATATTTTAATGCAGAATAACAAAATAAATAAATTTTTACTCTACATACATAGACGAGCATACTGTTTTACAAAATATGTTAGATAGAGGTAGGTAAAATGAAGTCCTTGAAAATCCAGAAATCCTTGCCAGAACTAAAATTTATACTCATGTGAGGTAATGTTTGATTCTGCTTTTCCAGTCTCATTTTCTCTCTCTCACTGAACAACTTCTCTCATCTTGCATGCATCAATGCGTGTAATCAAACGACAAAGGATTCAAACCAAAGGCAGAAAAAAATATCCGTTGAGTACAATATATTTGTTATAATTGTATTAACATTTGGTATTATGAGCGTAATCTGACCGTATTGAAAAAGTGGATTTCGCATTCAATCGTCGCACTGACTCAGCGCAACGCAAGGAATTAGGAATGTTGTGATGATCTCTGAAGTCTGAGAAATAACAAAGCATTAAGGAAAAGAAAAATGCTTTATAGCTTATAACTTTTGCTCTTGCTGTCATTTTCCTTCACGACGACTCTTAGAATCGACATTTGTGTACCGCAACTACGCTGCGCACTACTCATTTTTTTCAAATCATTGGATACATTAGCTTACTACATGTTCGGGTAAAATATTTGGACATTGGACGTATAAAAGATATTTCATTTGATCGCTCAACTGAACCTCCTTATAAACAACTTATTATGCGTAGTATTACTTCCATATTTTATATGGATTCAATTTGCTGGTTTTTTATGTATTCGGACAAGTTTTTAGATTCGATGACTTACCTTCATTGTGTTTCTATATATTCCTTTCAATCGCAATCTTAAACCTTTCAGCTCATAAGACATGTGCATCTAATCTTCTCTGTGACTGGAGCATTTTACGGGTTAAAAGGAATGATCTTTACAATGTTGAATATTTAGTATAAACCAACCAACAATAATAACAAGTTTATAACAGCAATGTACAATAATTTAGGGTAGGAATGTCAAGTGCACGTAACAAAACATCAAAGCAACTGATGAATAGGTATCTGTTCTTCTTGATGAAATTTCATCTAATTTATTTCGGCATTTAAAATTAAAATCGAAATTAATTTTGGGTGTGGATATTGCTGTTCGGTTAGCTGGTGCTGGTGATGTCAATGCCAAATCAAATGAGTTATATACAAAATATTCGGATAGTTTTGAGTCAATATTCCCATGTGAAATTGTAGGCCGCAGAATACCAAAAATATGTTCAGTTTTAATGAAATACGAAAATGAATGGGCATACCTATACAGTCGATATACGCCTTGCGTATATTTACAAAAATGTTGATATTTTGATATTTATCAAAGTACACCTCTTTCTCAATGAAAATGGTTGAATGACCGATCCCTTTCATACAAACCTCGTCCTTCGACGGCTGGAATCGAAGCCATTGACATTCCTCCCTTATCAAGGTTGTTTTTTGCTGGAAAACAGGTCTGCCTTTTCAAGAGCAATGCGCTATGGGATGAAACTGACAATGAGTGGTGAAAAAGCAACAACTAATGTCATTCAGCAGTCATTGAAGGCATCAGAAGAAGAAGCCAACATTTTCAACAATGCATACATACATATATTTAAACTAAGAATAATAGTGTAATGTAAATGATAAATCCTGTTTGTTGTTTGGTTTGAATAGAAAATAATGACAATTTTAAAGTTTTGACAGAACTACACGGAACTGTGTAAAAAATAATACACTTTTCCAAAACACGGTCCAAGATCGTTTACTCTTGCCCGTAACATAAAACCATTACACAGAATGGACTATTTTTAATGATTTAATCTATATGGCTCCATCTTAACAAAAAGAAGTTTAGTTAGCTGCATGAAGCACTTGTAACTAGTATCACGGTAATTATTTCAAATGAATATTGCCCAATTCTGAAAAATAAGTGGAGGTAAAGTGTGCCTGCATGCTGACAGGAAGAGCAATTATTTTTATGTCTACTCACAGCAGCAGTCATTCAGTCGTTCTCTTTACACCTAACTTTGTAATTTAAATTTGAGTTAGTCTGTTGACTATATCATTTGCCACTATATCCTTCATCAGCAATCAACCAAACCCTTTTGCTGCAATACCTTATTGTCACAGTAGTATAGTGTCCCAATCTCATCATCATCACATCATGGCAGTAGCAGTATGCAGGCGATGTGTAGAGTCAGGTAGCTTTATCCTCTTTTCATAGTTTCCCATCCTGATTTTGTCGCATCATCATCATGTGAGATTATGGGCTTGGTCCTAGTTTAGCCAGTTGTTATATTCATTTATGCTGCATCTCGTTGCGTAAATATTTTACATTAATTTAGGCGCAAGTAAATTATTAATAAATGCACATTCTTTTGGAGCACCAAGTACAAACTTCAAATGCTTAAGCATAATTTTATGGTGATGTTGAATAGAAAACATGTCGTTAGTACAAAATAAATCCAAGTAACTTACGTATATGTTTGGGAAATTATTCTCTGACATGATGTGTCGTAACTTGGCTGCTGATTAAATGTTGACGTTTTATAATACTTGTTATGACATGGTGGATTTGTGCATGCATTTCTTTAAGTTTGCTCTCACCTTTGGGAAATTATTCTCTGACATGATGTGTCGTAACTTGGCTGCTGATTAAATGTTGACGTTTTATAATACTTGTTATGACATGGTGGATTTGTGCATGCATTTCGTTAAGTTTGCTCTCACCAAAAGGATGATGATGACGGTTGCAGAATTTTTATTATTGAAAACCCTTAATTGATGAAAGCCGAGATGAAGGTATTCCCTTAACAATTAGACGGAATTTCGTTTTATCCTTTGAGTATTTGCCACTGATATAGAATCGTGTATAGCACGCTTGTCAACATTGCCAAGTTCTAGTGTTGTAATTACGTCCAGGGACGACCATTTGAGAATTGAATACATTAAAGTTTGATCACTTTCAAATCAACCAAAACTGTGGCAGAACTGTAATGATAGGTAATATTTCTTTAAATCTTTCTGCTCTCGGGGGAGTGAACTTTGAGAAGGAATTGTTGTTTTGGGTATGAATATACGTAGGTAACTAGAGATCTTCCTTACTCAAGGCGACCAAGTATGTGATATTTTCTTAAAATGTGGTTTAGCATAATATAATGTGTTTATTTTGTTATTGCCCTTTACTTCGCGTCAATTTCACTTACAAGCTGCCAAAATGTGAAATACTCGAAATACATAATTACATTATTATGGGATAACTCATACAAGAATAGTTGTGAACATTTCCTATTTAATGAGCCCATACTACTGATAAATGAGTACACACGAAACATACCGCCGCCGTAGCCACTTTACCATACAATGTGCATGTTCACGAAAGTATTACAAATATTATTCACGTGTTGTATGTACTTGTGGTCTTAAGCAAGTGAAATGAATAAAACAATAATTTAAAAATTAAACTAACTCGAAATTCTCGATTCCAAGCTAAAAATAAATTTAATACAGTCAGAATCCAGTGGTCAATATATAGAACGAAAGTAG
>JAHZMV010004534.1:0-12918 GCA_027743765.1 Coecobrya sp. COE2 | reverse complement strand
AAGACCAGAGTTGGGTGGATGAGTTGAATGATAATGCCGTTGCTCCGAATACGTTGCTGATTCGAAATGTGAAGCCGAAAATTTTAGCAAGTCGCTTGCTGTACATTTTTTATAAGTTTATAATAATTTACTTTTGGTATTGTACTTTTGGGCTGTATTAGTTAAAGTAATTGATCATTTGTCTGAATAACAATCTTACAAACAGATTGGGTAAAAATGGCCTGAAATGAAAACTCTCTGTTTGAACTAAAATTAAACAGGAAGCAAAATGCGTCATTACCATGAGCTACCCTGGAATTATTGATCCACTAGAGTCTACTTTTGAATTTGTTTTAAACTATTGGATAAAATAGTTATGAAATTATAAAATGGTCATATTGTATAAAATTATTATACATATATAATATATAAGGGTTGTCCAAAACTTTGTGATACCAGGCTACGCAAAATTTTGGAAGTCTCATAGTGGTAGTGGTAGTTGAAACATTTCATTATAAATGCTTTTCTTAGAAAACTCCTCAACTAGGGACAAGTAAGCTGAGTCAAAGAAATCATACGGTCCCTTTCTGTCTGCATATATTCCACAATAACTCTAATATTAACAGAATTGCTTAGAAAGAATCAAATCCCAAATACTTAGACCAACTCTAATCCAGACAAGTAAAATCAAGACAAACGAAGTCAGTTGGAATTTCTAAGTTTCACTTTAGTGACAAATGTTTAAAAGGTCTCGGCAAAAAATTCAGGAAATGAAATTACCTATTTGCAATAAACATTTCGGCAAACATCTACACAAATTTTGGACAGACTTTAAATTATTCCATTAAGTAATAATTTATTTTTCATGAATTCGACTTTACTTCTAGCAGAAGCTTTTAATAGAAAAGCAGACGTAATATAGATTAAATCGATAACGATCAATCCTGGCATGGATAAAACCTGTATAGCCAAGATATAGGTAGCTATGTCAATCTAAATTTACTTACGGGAGTTATGTGATTTCCGGTATTAGATAAGGTTACCATTATCTACCACATATCCTTGACATTTGCCTTTTATTGGTGAGGAGCGGATAAGCTTGTGAAGATGTATGCAAATATAGTGTGAGCATAATAATTTGACTTAATCGAAGAACTGCTTCGTAATCAACAAAATGCGCCAATTGTATCGACAATTCAACAAATGGTAAGAATGGGTCAGTAGGCGAACTATTTTTTGAAAGAGAGAGGAATTGCTAATTGTTTAGGTTTGAGATCATTAGCTGCAAGAACTATTATTTTACGCAAACCGAAAAGGCAAAAGATCGCACACATTGGAAAAAGAGCATACAACATTTCCACTACAATTCATTTCTCATGGCATGGCATTACTGGATGGATTATGTTCAACTCTTCATAACAATACAACAAAGACACAATTTGAAATTTGGATTGAGTATTCTAACCGCAACCTTCAGTACACGTGGAATTGTCCAATATCTTATTATTGTAAAATAAAGCATATTTTAGAAAATAAATAAAACTTGTGACGGCATTGTTTTCTGGAATTTAAAGAATATATAGGTATATTTAACAAGTCAAACGAACAACTCTTTTCAAAATTAAATCTTCAAAAGAAATGTAAAGTTTCTTCAGATAACACTTGTATTTAGTGGGTGTGCTTTGAGCAGGAGAAGTAGGTTTTCTAAACAAATATTTTATTTCTGAGAAAGGGATGTCTCTAGGGGTATGACAATATATAGTGTGAACCCTTCAGTTCCATTAATATACAAAATGGCTTCATATTAAAAAAAAGTATTCTCATTGTGTTGGCAATTCATCTACTTTAGTAACTTTATAGGCAAACCGTTTTTTAAAATAGAAAGAAGAGGTGCACATTGTTTAATTTGGCGGTCCTCCACTTCAACCAAAATTAATTTGAATTAAAGCAAAAAATACAATGTCATACAACGGAGAATTGAAAAAGTAGGATTTGAAAAATATATTATTTGTCACTCTTTTATTATCTGCAACTATTTGCAAATGGACAAAGCACTAACGTTTTGAAATTTTCATTGATAATAATAATCCATAAGTAAGTTCTTGGTTGCTCATTTCAAGTTACTCTATTGCACACCCACTACATGTTATGTGCTTTGCAGTATTCAAAAAATTGAACCAATATTACGTTATATTGCTTTTAGGAATGTAGAACATTTATAATTTGTTAACGCATTTGTTATTAGCACAAATTTAATTATTAAACAAAAGTTTCCAATTGGATTCGTACATCTATGTAGCGCTTTCGTGTTTGACAACTAGGTAGTTAAAAGCAGGTGTAATAGTTACTAGCTTGTAATTAACTTAAAAGCTAACAAAAGCTTTTAAAGATTTATAGCGTATACCATTTCGCATTATCGAAATATTATTTCAGTTTATTGTTTCATTAATTAAAATGTATAAGTTTAGTTTAATTTACTTCGCACTTTTGCACTATACCATTCTTCAAAATCGCTTACAATATTGCTTTGCAGAAGTCGAGATTCCCAGAAAGTACACAATGCCGGAAATATTTATGGAATTTACAAGTTGTTCCATGCACCACTTTTGGGAGGTTCCAGGTTCAAAAAACAAAAGTGTTATAATCCATCAAATAAACCAGGATGAATTGTCTACTTCTTGCACTCTCTGTCTCCAACTTCACACAACAATTCCATTCCCAGTAGAGATGCTCCGTAGTTACAAATACCATAAATTATACATTCCCTCTAAACACACTCGCATATGTACTGTCTACATTTCCAGCAGACCAGAAGTCTTCGAACGTGAGGTGACAACAACGACTGATTATAAAGTCTCTGAAATGACCGTGTATGACATGACATCGCGAATATTTTCTCCATTGTGGACTAAAATATCGCACCGACTTTTCGGACAAACTGACAACCTAGTAGCTCCACATTTCGTCCTCACATTTATGAACACAACCGATAAAATTTCAAATCATTCTAAGTTATACGCTGTAGTTCCCAAAGTTTTGGCGAGTGCAAAGTTGCTTGTTTTCATTTGGAATGGAGAAAATGATATACATCCGAAATTTCACATTCTGATCGGATGTGTCACTTGCGAGAAAGTAATATTGCCAAAATTGCACAATGTAAGGAAGTTGGGCGATTACACATTTCATCTGTCTTGGAGAACCGTAAACCTGATCCATTTTCCTTTACAGAAAGACTTTTTAAGGTCATCTTTGATAGGGATACAAGAAGGAAAAGTTAATAGCTTTGGCGTTTTATGGGACGACAAATTAACCTCAGAGCCATGCTTTGGTAGAAAGAGTCCGGATGAATTTTATATAGATAGTTGCATCCTAAGAATATTTGCGATTAACGAAAATAGCAGCAGAATAGCAAATTCGGAATATTTCCGGCCTACAATAAGCTACGCAGAAGTAGACAGACAGTACATGGAAGGTGTAGGACTACCTTATGGCATTCTAGTTGATGGATTGAGATTCTCAGTAATTTTAGGGAAAAATGAAAAGTTTGGTATCGGTGCAAATACGTCTACTGTAAACATCACAAATTGGGTTATCCTTTCAGCAACATTTTTCATGATTGTAGCCGTTTTATGGATTATTTCAAAAAGCAGAAGAAACAGTTTTACACACTGGATATTTTGGGTATTGGCCGTGGCAGTGGACCAAGGTGACGGACAATTGAGAATCTGGCGAAATTGGAGAAACGTGCTGCTTCTTTCCAGTTGGCTGTACGGAACATTGATTCTAAGAAACTTCTACACTTCTGAGATGTACTCGATGTTAACCCAGGTGCGACAACCGGAAAATGTGCCAAGGACAATGGGTCATTTAATGAATGGCAGTGGATCACACTTGCAAATTTTTACTGATGAACTCGTTGCCTGGTTTTTATATGATAACTTGAATTTATTATTTTCAACATACGGATATGAAAATCATATGGATAGAAAGAAATTTGTAGGATTTTTCGCAACCAGGTTACCAATCCTTGTTTCAAGCGATTTTACAAATACAGCTTTAAAGGATATATCAATTGGGCAGCCAACTAAATGTGCCTTTCTGACAAATGGATTTTCTATTTTTCCCTACTTCAGAAAGTCGTGTTTCACGGACGGCCGGTTTGCTGTTTTGCATAACTCACTTTCTAAAAAGCCAACAGGGGATAAAATGCGACTTTCAAAGCCGTTGTTTCAAATCTTGGGAAATCGGCGTATTGAGGATAACCATGAACCTCTTATATGGCGAGCATCTTCGATGTGGTTTGTACATACAAACGGATTTGTGCATGACCGATTTCGAAGTTTTATGGCGGCAATCACAGCTAGTGGGCTCTTCGATATACTTAGAAAAGAAGTGCAATGGCGGGCGCATATGGATTCAGTTGAAGTTATCAAGCAACAGAAGGAATTTGATATTACTTGGAATTTACCCACATTCTTTTGGCAAGTTATAAATGGGGAATACGATAAATGGGGAGAGGACGATGGGTCCTGGGAACCTGTAAATTTAGAGCAGACTATTACCATTTTTATTCCGTTTTCATTATTGGCTGGTTTCACATTCATTGTACTCTCACTTGAGTATTTGTTTACTTATGGAAGCAATATACTTTTCAGGATTATAAATCTTCTGAAACAAATTCTCCAAGGAGTTGAAATAGGAACTAATGCCTTAGGGTCCTTTTTAAGTTTCATTCCTTGCATAATACTCCACACTGATGTTGTCACAGATATTAGAAATTAAATTAAATGAAGCTAATTAATTATCCGATTCCGTAATTTCAAACATGCAGCGATGAAATTTGTCATTTGAGGGGTAACCCAATTGTGATTTAAAATCATGTTTGTGAAATTAGAGTATGCGCAAGAGGTAGTAAATCACATCGTGGGTAGAAGCTGGAAGGATGAATGATATTATTTTATTCAAGGGTATATGCAGCAGAAATAATTCTCACTTCAAACATTATTTCATCAACTTTAAACTACGCTATTTATTTAGGTTTTGTGCAACATACTTAAGTAGTCGTTAAAATATTTATATTAAATTTATTCCCACGAATAGTAAGCAGGCTTTGAGAAAACAATGTCTTATGGAAATTACATATTCTTCAATACTTAAACCTACGTATAATAAAACAGATTTGTTTAATATATGGTTCATGTTGTTAAATTTGTACAGAATTTGTTTAATAAAAATAAATCTAATTACGATTATATCTATACATTTTGGTTTGATCAAACTGGTGTATTTTGTATAATTCTATATATAAAGGTGAAGGCAAATATGCTTAAATCATAATATATATTATTTATTACCGATATATTTTACAGAACATCTTCAAAAAATGAAATCTATTTTGTTGTTAATAACGCCCTCACAGTTCCTCTCACCACACCCCTATAAAAATTTAGTAAGCTCACCTTCCCAACTACAAACTGAGTTCCATACGAAAACACAATTGGCTTGCACGACCTCAGATATTTTTTCATTAGAATATTCGGCTCCTGAAATCCCCAATTATTTCTTTTCCAGCCTAGCAGCGTTTTGCTACACCCATTATAAAATAAGCCACCGACAACTAAAACAAACGTCCAATAGCCAAACACCAAAATGTCGCCTATAATCATCGGCGCCCTAGTAATAAACTTAAGATCTCCCCAAAATCGTATAAGCACAAACGTTCCATAAATTGCGGTTATCATAAATAGAGCATTGCAAAATACTAAATATAACCCAAACTGACACACTAAGAGGAAATTACTGTGTAAAACCTGAAACGCTGTATAAATTAATCTAACATTTGAGGATTTCCTAAACTCGTTCCTTGTGCAATAAAATCTTCTTCCCACTCGCATCTCATTCCGAATAAAAAAGTACAAATAAAAGCAGTAAACTATCCCAGGTGCACCAACAGCGGGTATACTTCCCAATAAAACTAAAAACATATAACCGTGAAATATCACCACAATTAATTTTACCGGAAGGACAAAATATTTTGTTGGGATTAAACCACCCAAAAATATTACACTAGTTGGATCGTACAACAAATACAAAATGCAAAGCAAGCACAACCAAACGCATATCATGTAATAAATAAGGATGAACAGGTCAAGTAAAAGAAATGTGTTGCGTTTTGAATTCCACCTAGCACTGATGACAAAATTTCCTAAGGTATAAAATTTTACAGAGACAATGTGAGATTTGGAAAGGAGATGAATTGAAGAAATTATTTATTTTGATAAATTTACTTACTTTTAATGTGTACAAGTAAAACTGTTAGGCCATTCAAACTAATACAGAATTCCTCCCCAAAATATCTTGAGACGGAGTATATCAGTAAAGCCAAGTTGTAGCCAAACCACCATGATATAGTCAGGTGGAGGTTGTCCCAATCTTTTTCATGCCAGTATTTAAGAATAATCTTTATCGCTAGTAGTGACCAGAGCGTAGCGAAGCGGAAACTGGAATACAATTTTCTTGTATATTTTGTCTCAAATGACCAGAGTTGTGATGATGAGTTGAATGATAATGCCGTTGCTCCGAATATGTTACTGAGTCGAAATGTAAAGCTGAATATTTTAGCCACTCGGTTACTATACATTTTTTTGGTAATTTATTAATAATTGCCTGTTGCAATTGTACTCTAATTAAAATAATTGATAATCTATATGAGTAATAATTGTACACACGTACAATTTCCGGTAAAGGTAACCTGAAATGAAAACTTTCTCATGTGAACTAAACTTTTGCAAACAACGAAGTAAAATGCTCCAATAGCAAGAGTTACCCTGGAATTATTGATCCACAAGAGTCTACTTTTAAACTTATTTTAAATTATTGCATAAAATAGTATTACATGAAATTTAAATAAAGGGTGTCTAAAACTTACCATTACTAAGCTACAAGTTTTATGCGCAGTAAGCTACACAAAATCTTGTTATCTATATAGTTGAAATATTTCAACATAAATGATTTCCTTAGTACTCCTGTAATTGAAACAAGTAACCTGTGTCCCAGAAATCATACGGTATCATTCGGCCTGCATATATTCCACACGAACTTTAATATAAACAGAATTTCTTTGTCAATATCAAGTCCCATACACTTAAAACAACTTAGATCAAGGCAATTTAAATAATGTCGTAATAGGTTTATTAATTGTAACAAAAATATGTGAAGGATCGTGGCAATTTCTGTTAGCTTGCAAAAACACAATTGCCTATTTACGATATCAGGTTTGAAAAAATTCACAGAGGTTTTGGACAGACTTTAAACTATTACGTTAAGTCGTATTGTATTTTTCATGACTTCGACTTTATTTATAGTAGCAGCTTTTAATAGAAAGTCATACGTAATGTTGATTATATCGATGATACTGACTTCGACAAAATCAGTATTTATACCAAAGTTAGATGCAACTATGTCTCTTTAAATCTACTTACGGGAATTATGTTATTTCCGGTATGGGACAAAGGTCAATATTAAATACGTTATATCCTTGAAAGTTTTAATTACAGTCTACTTTCGTGTAAAATAATAAGAGCCCATCATTTAAATCAGGGTTAGATAAGTTACTGCACCATAACTTTGGAAAACCTAGCATTGGTAATATATTAATTTTATAGCCAAAAGAATTATTACTACCTAATGTTAAATGATTTTTGAAAAGACAATGCAAGTTTCTTTACATAATTCTAGTGCTTGCCAAGTGTTCTTTTTAACGGACATACAAAGTGAACATAACAGTTCCAGATAGGTTTTGTATTCAAAAAAGCTCCTATTGCTTAGACAATTCAACAAATGATAGGAATGGGTATATTTGCGGATTGTTTTTCTTGAAAGGAAGAAGAGGTTCACATTGTTTAAGTTTTAGACCTTTAGCTCCATGAACAATTAATTTGACGTAAAATGAAAAAGACAACACAATCAACGAAGGTAGCAGATTTGGCGGATTTGATGTTATCTTAGTAGCATCCCATGAGAAAACACCCTGAGAAAAGTTTCAGATATCTGCTCTCATGTGGGAAGCTATGGCTGTGCGCACCTCAAAAATGGTGGGGAAAGACAGATAAATCGTTATAACTCTGTAATACAGCAATATCCGGGACTGAAATTTTGCATGATAATTTCGCATTACCAACATCATTAAATATAATAATACATAATTTAAGGCAAAACAATTCATAAAATTAAATGTTACAATTAATATTGTAGGTATCCAATTCAGCTTTAAACAGTAACAAGTCTTTACTTTTATTCTTTTGTATAATATAACGTTCACATTACAAAACCGTGAACATATACCCAATAACATAATATCGTCGTTATCATTGACTACGGCTCATTGCGTATGTTTGCATTTAAAAAACCCATCAGTACTATCGTCACCATCTTTCTATTGTTTTTTTGTGTGAGAAAGCGAAAAGTTTGTAAATGTATATCCACTAAATATGAACAGAACAGATAGACTTATTGGGAAATAGGCTTTTCATTCAAAAGTATTCTCATATGCAATGACAGATATGAATATGGACAGTTTTCTTAGACGGGGAAAGTGGTCATTGTTTAAGTTGGAGCTCTTAATCTCCAACAATAATCAACTTGAATTAGTACAAACACAGAATAATGTCATACGTGGGAGATGAGAGCAAACAATAGTTGAAATATGCTTTATTTGTATTCATTTCTAATTGTTATATATAGAAAAGTCCTTGCAAGGTGAAAAATGAACAACCATTTAAAAAAACCAGTTTGAGTATCCCAAGAACAATCTTTAACCTGCTCATTTGGACTTACCATATTGCTTATCCAATAAGTAGTTTCTACCGATCACCTTCGTAGTTACATTCTCAAAGAATAGAAAGGGTGTTTCTCTATATATTTTTTAATTTGGAATTTAATTATTTTTTAAATCGATTGCCATTCGCATAAAACTGTGCACTGTATTAAAGGGAGGTTTCCTATTTGTTTTATACTTATAACGTTTGTAATATTTTAGACAATTTTGTAGGCATACCTGAAATTAAGTTAAAAGAAAACCAAAATCTTTCATAGGCTTTTCACATAAACCATCTCCTGTAATAAAAAAACCATTAAATTTTTTTATCATTAATTAAAATGCATCACCTCCATTTCAAACGCTCTATTCTCTTGCACTGCACAATTTTTCAGATTTTTTTTCGATATTCCTCAGGAACCTCCCTCTCCCATGCACAGTACACAATGAAGGAAATATTTAAGGAATTCACAAGTTGTTCTATGCACTATTTCTGGGAGATTCCAGTCGCAAAAAATAAAGCCGTAGTGACCTACCAAATTAATCAAGATGAGTTAGTTACATCCTGCATGCTATGCATCAAACTTCATATCACCATTCCGTTCCCAAAAGAGTTAATCCATAGTTTATTATATTATGAAGTTCACATTCCCATTAAGCATAGTCGCTTATGTACTGTCCACATTTCCAGCAGACCAAAAGAATCGAATCGTGAGATGACAGCAACTATGGATTCCAAAATTTCAGTCCTGCAATACAACATGACATCACGAATATTTTCTCCATTATGGACTGATATTCCGTACAGAGATTTCGGACAAACTGACAACCTGGTAGTACCGGATTTCTTGCTGATATTTCCGAACAAAATTGGTAAAAATTCGGATTATTCAAAACGGTTTGCTGTAATCCCAGAAGTTTTGGCCAGCGCAAAGTTATTTGTTTTCATTTGGAATGAGAAAAATACCACAAATCAGCAATTTTATATTCTGATAGGATGCGTCACTTGTGAAAAGGCAGATGAAGTCATAGAATATATTGATCAGGAATCTTGGAGAACGGCAAGTTTGACACATTTCTCTTTGCAAGAAGACTTGAACCTTTCATTGAGAGGAATTCAAGAAGGAAAAATAAACAGCTTCGGAATTCCATTTGACAATAAATTAAAATCAGTGTCATGCACTGGTAGCAGGAGGTCGCATGATTTTAGTATTGATTGGTGTATTCTTGACATGTTTGGTATCAACGAAAATAGCAGCTGGCTTACATTCTGGTATATCGGTACCCCAATACGCTACAATATGGTAGATATAGGATATCTAGAAGGTGAAGGGCTGCCTTACGGAATTCAAGTTGATGGATTAAGATTCTCAGTAATTTTAGGACAAAACGAAAAGCTTAGCGTAAACCTCAACATGTCTGCTGTCAACGGGAATGATTGGATTATTATTTCAACAACATTTTGCATCGTAGTAACTGTTTTATGGATTGCATCGAACCGTAAGAAGAACAGGTTTACACATTGGATTCTCTGGGGTTTTGCAGTGGCAGTGGAGCAAGGCGATGGACAATTGGCATGTTTGCGAAATTGGAGAAACGTGTTTCTTCTTTTTAGCTGGCTGTATGGAACGTTAATACTGAGAAACTTTTACACTGGTGATATGTTCTCGCTACTAACCCTGGTAGAAGAAGCGGAAAACGTGCCTAGGACAAAGCAAGAGCTAATGAATGGAATTGGATCACACTTGAATATCTTTGCGGATTTACCATCATATTTCCTATTGCAGTCAAACTTGAATGAGTGGTTTGGATACGAGAACACAATTGACAATAAGAAAGCTTCAGAATTCTATTCAAACAGATTACGAATCCTTACTCCTGACCATCTCACAATTAATACCATGGAAAACATTTCAATTGGAGCGCCAATCAATTGTTCCAAACAGTTGTGCTCGACAGACGGGCGATTTGCTATGTTGCACAACACACTCTCTAATAGACCAAGAATGGATACAATACGACTAGCGAAACCTTTGCTCCGAATGTTTGGAAAACGTCGCATTGAGGAAAACTATGGACGCCTGATAACGTCTAATCCAACGTTGTGGTTTGTACAGGTAAATGGGTTTGTCTCCGAACGATTTCGACGTTTCATTGCAGCATTCACTGAAAGTGGACTTTTCGATGAACTGGGAAAAGAAATGGAGTTCTGGGCTCAAGTGTATTCGCTGAAATATATAAAGAAGGCAGGCGAATTTCAAATCAATTGGAATTTACCCACTTTCTTCTGGGGAGTCGTAAATGGTAAATACATTGAAGCCGGCGACGATGATGGGTTTTGGGAACCTGTCCATTTGGAACAGATTATACCTATTTTTGTTCCATACTTTCTGATGATAGTATGCTCGTTCATTCTCCTGACAATTGAAAAGCAAATCGTAATTTGTGGCGGAATAGTACCAGTTGGGGTGAAAATACATTTAAAATTGGTATTTGAAGGATTTAAAATAGTATTCGGTACTTTATGGTCAATGGTTAGTTTCGTTCCGCATATTCTACACTGCTTGAGAAAATCTGAATTAGATGCAAAAGATAACCTATAATATTATGGAAACTAACAATTATTAGTTCACCTGAATCAGGTCTGTAGAAATTAATGCCTCTTATTATGATTCGCATTTGGGGCTGCTTATTATGTACGCATATTATTTTAGCTGAATCATTTGTTTTTTAAATGCAATGTGTATCTTCACCCGTTTGGAAATATTCGTAGGTACATGGTTAACTTTCTACTTGTCATACAGATTTTTAATAGACCCACCGCTTTGATGAAAGTTTGAACAAATTAAACTTTCTGGGAGGTGTGTACATATTTATTTAATTGTTTTCTCCTTGAAAGGCAAGAGTTATTGTATTCCTTTGTTCAACCGATCTATGATTATGACGCACGTTTGCCTTTGTTTGTATGAAATATCTACTGTAAAATAGGCAAAATGTCGTTTTTTGTTGTTTGATTTCCATAAATATAGGCGCACTAAGATATGTATTCATTAAGCTTTCGTCCAACACATAAATGAGCAATTGTTAAGTTATAATATATTTATTCAGAAGAATCAAAATTATGCTCTGAAAACATTATGCTTTATGTAAATTACGCAGTAAATACTTATTATATCTGTAATAAAATAATAAAATAAAGACGTACAGCTCAAGCGAGATATATGAATTACTCGTAGAGACATAACTGGATAATATGTTAACAACATAGATCCACTGAATGGGGAAAAGCTATCATATTTAAAACTTTTATCAATGTCACGAAAACTCTTGTACGAACGAAAAGTACTTGATGGAAATTTTTGAATAGCTCAACAATTTTTCTTAAAAGGATCGAGAGGTTCAAAGTGTTTTCGTTTGAGATCGTCCACTTCTGCAATAGTGAATTTAAAGTAAACCTGAGAAAAAACAATGGAATGGATGAAAGAAAAAAGGAAAACCATTTTAAATGTGTTTTGTTTATGGTCATTATAATTTTTTTATTATGCCCAATTCTGGTCAAGGCGACAATTCTACTACCATTTAAATTTCTAATTGGGAATTATAAGGTTAACCATTTTTGCGCGTGTAGTGCTGATGCATTGTTTTATTACAAATTCGTAATATGCTTTTAAAAATATTCCAGACAATATTTTTGACAATTCTGAAGATAAATAAAGCTGCAGTAATTGCTTCATACCTGCAATTTTTATAACTGCCACTAAGGTTTAGTTTAACAAATCTGCAACCAAATTGATTCGTTGGCTTGTTGTATATGCACTGCACACTTATTACAAACCCAAAATTTATCCGTATCAAAATATTATTACTTTTTTTCTTTCATTAATCAAAATGCATAAGAATAAGTTCACCAAGGCTATACTCTTGTACTGCACCATCATTAATAGTTATTTCCAATATTCCTCTGGGAAAGCCCTCTTCCCCACAGAGGAGAAGATGAAAGAATTATTTATGGAATTTGCAAGTTGTTCCATGCACTATTTTTGGGAAGTTTCGGCCTCAAAAAATAAATCTGTGATAACCTACCAAATAAATCAGGATGAATTGGCAACATCTTGCATACGATG
>JAHZMV010004533.1:0-12337 GCA_027743765.1 Coecobrya sp. COE2 | reverse complement strand
ATATGTCAGTCTTTTGATGATTGAATTAGTGACTAATAACAAGCAGTTTATTTCTTTCATATTCAAATTAAGATATCTGCCATTACTTCTGGAGGAAGGAAAGAATTGTTTGCCTAAAGATTTACAAGGTCATGTATACGACTGAGGCAGCAAGAGGCATAAACGCAGCGGTGGAAGCTGTATCATGCAGAGTGAGAACACGTTTCCGTTTGTCAATACTCTACATACAACCAGTCTACAAAATATTTGTCTTCAGGCTTCACTTTACGTGTAGGAATTCCATGAATTGCACACTTGCTTTAAGACATTTTATCCTGTTGAACGTAAAACTGAAAATTGAGATCAGTGCATTTTTCTCTTCTAATTCATACATATATGAGTTATGGATGTAGAATACTCTTAATTGCTGACCTGTTAAAAAAGCAGAACATGTACAAAAATTTGATGACTCACGTAATTTTAGTCGTGCATTTCTTTTATCGATCATTGACCATCTGTCTGGTATAGACGTGACCCTTAAATGATGTTACTCTATCCATTATACTAAAATCACGCACTTTAAAAGCCAGAGTCAAGTAATGAATCATGAACTTAATAACATGAGTATTATTGGAACAAGGTTAGTAATACGTTCAAGATGAGTTCCAATAATAATTGATAGGACGATGATGCACGTGATGCATCGAACATGAATAATTTTGCCTTCTATATCCTTAGTCTTCTCAAAAGAATTGCAATCTTGATTTTGTCAGCTAACAGAGGATTCAGTCTGTCTGAATAACTAAACGCGTGTAGATAGTTGTTTTAAGACGTAAACTACTACACAATGCTACTGTGTACTTGCTATTCATGATATCTCTGCCAGAAATAATTATTTTAGTTTGGACATGGATGACTGATAAGTCATATCATTTTATTGAAACATTTAAACTGGAAAGCTAGTCCATTATCAAGTATCAAGCTACCAAAATAGGCTTGTGATCGTGGAACACTCATGTCTAGCAGATTCGCTTGTTTTGGCACTTGATACAGATTGTAAGATAGTTTTTTCTATAAAAAGGCCAAGGGTACTGCAAAACTACAAACAAAGCTACTACACATTAAACATTTCATCAACTCGCATCTTTTACCCTTTGCATTCACGCTTGTGTGAATGTGAACTTGATAATTTCTTGTTAATAACCACATATAAATACCTATACAAAGCATATAAAGCAATTTAATTAACTATAAACATAGAGTACCACTTATGTATATGTATAATTGTTTAATAAATTAGCCATATATGTCGATTGTAATATGCATAAATGCAATATGATCATTTGGGAAGTCCAAAATCTCAGTGTATTATCACAGGTAACGATCCTTGTGACATGAAGCAGAACCTGAAACTTGAACCTGTGACCTAACTCGATAGCATTAGCATCACACCAAAAAGCCATAAAACTCAGCTCTTGTAATAGCAATATTTGTAACAAAGCAATTGGCTACTTAATTACTGAATTATGCACGTATTATGCCTAAATATAAGTTGGGCATGGCTGTTCACAGCCTTTTTTATATAGCTATTGTTTTTACCAATGGTATTCCCAGCTCAAATCTTTACATCTTCAATTATCATTTAAAACTTCAATACTTACCAACATAATAGTTTGGTCAAGGCAAGTGTGCTAAGGAACATTGAAGGTGATTTGAAATGTTTCCGGAAGTGGGTAGCATGAATGCTTCCTCTAAACATACCTTTTATGCTCTTAAATAAGTGGAAGCTAAAAAGGAAACGTTTCTTCGAGATTCACAATAGGTCCTAACTTGCTAAAAGTTCACACTGTTACATACAGGATTTGAAATCCCAGTGCATGAATAAAATATCAGCAATTTTTCATGTATCATTCAACGATATTTTACACAAAGTGCTCAAGTTCGTACGTCTTCAAGTGCAATTCATTTAGTTTAGCTTACACCTCAGTTTTTACGCTTGAGTTTTACTCTATCGCTTTTATTCTGGCTGGGTGCAAGGCGTCGGTACGATTATACCTATTTATACCTATGCTTATATAAGCATTAATATTGCATGAGAACACAAAGAGCACTCTTGTCAACTTGCTAGAATTGTGTCTTTTGACGTCAACTTAGCAGCTGTACACTAATGCTACTAACACCAGCTACTCATGCTTGGCAAGAGAGTCAACCAGGCCATATAGAAGTGTAAAACAATACATTGATAATAATTATTAATATCCTCTCAAGTTTAGGTTTAGGGATTACCATATAATCTGGCATGAAAATCGTGCCCTTGCCACTGGTAGTCTACTATGAATATATCATATTAATATTCAACAGCGGCAAATATACCAGCACAGAATTCTGAGATTCTCTTGGTCGTCATTATGAGAACTTTCTTTGAAAATGTCTGGTTTTTTATATTATCACCAAAAGTGTAATTTCGATTGGTGAAAAAGCAAAGCTTTTTATGTAAATCAGCATCAAGCTTTTTATTTTAATGCGTCACAACTTACGTTAAAGTTCAAGAGTCATAATAACCAATTTCTTACCTGGACTCAAGTAAGGCGTCTCACATTTCCCCAAACGCGATCAAAGCCAGATTCTTTACTGACGCAAACCGCAAAGTCCCGATAAAGCACCAATAAAACAACTATGCATGCTCTCTTCGGTTGAATATCATAAATATCTAGTGTCTGTTGTTTTTTCCAAAAATAAAGTATCGGTACTGTCGATCTTTTATCACCTTACACGACTATGCCACGTGCACTATGCTTTCCACGTGTAAATCTTGAAGTTTTTCACCAACTTAAAAACGAAACAAGCTCATCAAAATTGTCCACTTTACAACCTCAGATTTAAATACACTTCTGAAAGACATGTAAAGGGCTATTTAGTAGTTTTTAACAAGCTACGTTCACGTATTTTTCTGTTTATAGTCTTGCCTGTCGGTTGCAAATGCAGCGGTGTAAAGCGCTTCTATTTACAATTCCATATTTAAGCTTCCTTACTGTGCGTACTCTGTACCTTACTTAAATTTAAAGTCAGTTGTAAAAGAAACAGAACAGATACAATAACTTATTTGAGTCTACTCTTAAACCGGGAGCCAAATGGGATGGGACAAGAAAAGATGAGTCAACTATTTTTCTGTTGAGGAACCAACACAGGAAAAACGGATGCTGATGCACTGTAGTAAAAACTGGTTCAGGTACAACATATTTAGCAATAGCGATGATGACGCTGTCCTGGGCGAAACATGTAACGTAATAGTATGCATGTATGCATTATATTTTATATAATGTACAGCCAAATAAACACGATATTACTACTACTACTCGCTTCAAGGAGCTCATTTCAGGGATGATTTGTGAAATTAAATCCTTGCTTAAAAACTTGATCATTTCACGATGCCAAAAGACATATTTTAGAATGCAACGATGTCCTTCAAACGTTAAAAGCAAATTGCAATTTTTCTAGGTTCCTTCCGTTTCCTTCATTCATTCAGCAACACATCAAGTTTACACTTTTGAGACTATAACATTAAGTTATTATATAGGTAATTACAGTTGACACGTTCACAACGTCAATTAATGTCCTAGTATACGTAAGTCATGCCAAGGCAAACACTTTCAAACCCTAAAATTAATCCGTTTTAAATCCCAATAAAAGTTTTAAAATCTCACTTTCCGACACAAATACCAAATAATTCATATCAGAGATAGATAAACAGGACTTGCATACAAGGTTAATTTCTTCCGAATTTTATTCACACCTTCTCCTCCTCCACAAAGTCTATGTCATCGTTACACTCACAACAACAGTCACTCACGAAAGCAGACAAGACAAGATGTATAATAGCTTTTTAGGATGATTGGTATATCCCCAATTTAATTGAACGTTTCTTCATTCCATAACAATTAAACCACACATACTGCTGCCAAAAACTAAAACCTACACCTTTATTAATATTTAACACAACTGTTCCACTAGTTTTTTTCTCCTTGTCTCTTTTGAACAGCAAACTATATACATATACATGTGCCTTTTCTTAAAAGAGGACCAATGCCACATAAAGGAATTCCATGTTCCCATTTCCAACATCCGTTAATTACAACCAAGACTCCACATCTTCTGTTAACAAAAAAATGCATATTATTGCCAAACCGTCAACTCACAAATAAGTGGCTCTTCAAAAGGAGAATAACTTACGTGTGTGACTTTACAAAATTATTAGTCTGCTCGATCTCATCATTTATCATGAACAAAATCTACAAAATATTGTTTAACTGTTCACAACGCATAATTATACTGTACCTACAACAGAAGCAAACCAACCATGTTGTTAAATGTTCCTTTTCTCTCGCAATAATGTTTTATGATCAGTAAATTTTTAACTAGAGAGGTGAAAAAGGTGATGGTAAAGTGGTGATATAATGACAAGAGGAGGACTGCAAACTACGAGTTAATTGCATGCCATCAGATTTGCAAACAAAATAACCAGCTTTGGTAGTACAATGCGCAAAAACTGCAATTATGTTTACATTAAAGCTAGTAATTATTTTAAACTAGGAGAAAATATTGTTGGTTTTTGGTTTTGTATGAAAAGGTGAAAAAAATAATTATTGATTATGGAGCGTCTGTTACGGGTGTTATCTATCGGAAGACTGACTTTGTAGAAAGTTGCTGTTTTGAAAAACTGATACGTATCATATATTTGCACCTTATGTACAAAATTACCTAAAAACGGTATGAAAATTTAATCAACCCACACAGCGGCATATAAACAGTGACAACTCAACTCACACCATCTAGCCTTCCACTGGAATGCGAAAGGTTGTCTGTGTGAGCCTTTGCACAAAAACAGATAATGAATTCCATTGAGGTTGCCTATCATTAATCAATCCTTCGCCTAACATGAAAATGTTCAATACAAAAAGGATTTAGCGATATTGGTTTGTTACGATATGATAAATGTGTATTGTTGACAAAAAGGTTATCGGTATACTTATAAGAAGAATCTAACTAGGTATGATGTATGACATAGGTATGGTCTACATGAAACGCTACCGACTCCGAATAAAATTACATCATTGGCAAAAGTCAGGAAGTCAAAGACTTATTCGTCATTTTGTGAAAAATTAATGAAACCTAAATTATCTCCACAAGAACTGCTGTGCTTGATTAGCTTCAGATATTAAATTTTTCATTTGTCTTCAGGGGGAGCTTTACAATTATTGATTATAGTAAAATACAAAAGCAACCAATGTAGTAACAATACCTACAAAGTGGTTGGTTTGTTGCTTTATCAGTAAGTGGTCATTTGAAAATCCTTCATTGAATTCAAATTTAAAAGAGGTATAAACATGACAAAATAGTAACAGTATAAAATATAAGTGTTATTGAAAATTATAATTGCTTATCTGGAATCTAACTTTTCTTCAGAGTTGCAAAGTCAACAGCATTGCTAGCTCACAATTTACAAATTGACGAAATGAGTATTACACATTGACAAAAATCATGCTTGGCCAATGCGTTAAACATATTACATTTTTTTTTATCCGGATAGCCATAACCTAGATCACGTCAGGAGAAGTTGGTAATGGTAATAACCTAAAGTAATTATCCCTGTAATCGAGTAATGCAATAATGCGTATACCCAGNATTGACAAAAATCATGCTTGGCCAATGCGTTAAACATATTACATTTTTTTTTATCCGGATAGCCATAACCTAGATCACGTCAGGAGAAGTTGGTAATGGTAATAACCTAAAGTAATTATCCCTGTAATCGAGTAATGCAATAATGCGTATACCCAGGTTATGATGCTGACCTTCGTTTTGTCATGTCAAAAAAGTTGTCGCTCTCTATTCTCTTCTCTACCGGTCATGCATAGTTGTTTGCTCTTGTACACAAATTCTGAATATTCATAGCATCAACAATTTTGAAACTAATGTATGTTCTCTTATTTCACTCTCATTATATAGATTTATTATTCGCAAAGGACAAAGCAGCATTGTTGTTGAATCGGCAAATAAATCTCTTGTTCAGGGGACTTTTTTTATCAATCGTGGTAGTGTTATGTATTTCGTGAAAAGGAAAGTGAACTAGACTATTTATTATCGTTCTTAAAAAATGGCTTGTAATAATGAGGCAGTATAAAAATAACAACAGTATGAAAATGAGCTTATGGAAAATCGTGTGAATGTAAAAATGGCAGATTTGTTAAATCTTCAATGATAAATCTTTAATGCCTCGTGTGGCCTTAAACAACTATGCAGGCTTTGGCGTGACCACCTTAAGGCTTCATATGAAATGATTCATTGCATTGTTCGTTGAGACCCTTCGAAAAATTCATTGATTGAACAATGCTAAGATTTAATATCGATTTGAATGTCTAAACTATAAGTTTGCAGATATTATAGAGGTATGAAGGTAATGTATATTTGGGAAATGGTTTGTTAAAATGTTTTAGAAATAAATGCAACACAATCTATTTGTATAGTTCCTGGAACTTTCCCAGACAATATATGACGGAGTCCGAACCGGACTAAAGAGACAACGTTAAAAGACTAAAGAGGGAGAAACAAGTTTACGCGTATAAAAACAAAAAATGACTAACACCGAAGTGAAAACAACACCATTTGAACAGTATGGTTCCAAAATGCATGCCGTAATCAAACCTCTGAATTATTAATGACAATGACGTTTGCCGTGAAATACAACGTAAGATCAAATTATTACAAAGTATTCTAGTTAGCCACTTTCATGGATCAACAAAAAGCGGGACAAAATGAGGACATGGTTGTTCGCTTCATATTGTAGCTTCTAAATAAGAGGTTCAAAATGTTGATTATGTGATAATACGCTAGCCATTTTATGCATTTTCAAATGCATACAATATCGATGTAAACTATTTGGGCCTATGCTTCTAAATGTCTTTGCTTTCTCTTTATTCTAACCAACCAAATAATTCATGCTTACACTGCATCAGAGACGGTAGCGTAAGCTCAAACTAAGCCACACAGGGGAACTGTCGTGTTTTTATTTGAGTTAGCGCAATTTACTCTCATCCATCCATGGTCATATCACGTCACACGCCAAATATATTTTCTCCATGAATATAAATAATTTTTTTCACATTTTGGCCTCCTACACAAGACCGACTGGATAAATTCAAAAAACGGTGACGCAAAACTTCACACAGAAGCACATTATAAAAATAGTAATAAAACAAACAATCAACTGACAGGAATGAGGATCCGTAATTTTTCACACCTCACAATTCATAGATAAACAATTAAATTGATAGTTTATTGCTGGTTTACAGAACAAGTTTACCCTCAAAGTGGCAAACAACAGGCCATCATCTTGTAAAGTTCTTTGTTCGCACAGAGAGTAATCGCATGCAAGTTTTATTGCAAACTGGCAAAGGAACACTGCCACACACTGACCCTTAATAAGATTTTCAGCGTTAGCACAAAGAGTACATCAGCTTCTTCTTGCATTTCATATTTGCATAAGCTGTACTAATAATGTGGAAGTGGAAATGCAAGGTACAGCGTAATAGGATATTGTTTACCAAGCGTTGCTGCACTGAAAATGCAAACAATAAAACAGCCATATTAGTATTTATTGTTGGTAGTCCAATACTGCATGCTACGTTCTCTGTAAAAACATAAACTGTTCGTAAAACAGAATAACTAACCTAATCATTATAGGTACTCCTATAATTCCACATATCAATATCCGCAATAATCGAAGCAACATGGTAGCATTCAACACCTACGTCAATGCTACATAAATTATGGAGATGTTTGCTATTATATTTATATACCATTCATGCTATACATCATCATCATCATCTCTTTCTTGGAGATATTTATCTCAAGTGGAACTTGGCTACCTTTCTTCAAACAACAACAATAGGTCACTATCATCATCAGTGTCTCAAGAGACGAAAAGTGATATTATGAACACACACTCTCGTGTAATCTATGTTTGCCAAGAACTCAGCGGATGGATAACCGATGGATCCACATTTTAGACATTATTATTGCTCTTATTTGTTGATCAACTATCATGTGCATTGCCCACTACTGCTTTTGCTAGCACTCCACAAATATAATATATTTCTCATATATCATGACAATTATATTCATTTTTTATCAATCCCCATCGACAAAAAAGGTAGCGCAAGCCGCCGCACACGGTAGCCTTTAATATCAATATTATAAGCGCTCGCATAATATTACCTTATCGTATTATCAACACACGACAAATTTTAGGCGCACAACGCCACATCAATAAAGGGGGCACGCCGAACAGCCGAAGACGAACGCTGCAAGCGTTACAAACACGATGTTCTGACGCACACTGACACCATCACAGACAACAAGAACAAGAAAAAAATCAATATTAAAATGCATTGTTAACAAAAAGAAGAACATCACGTTTATTTGCACATTGCACATGCTTCCCGTACATCAAGAGACACCAACCAGTGATATTTAACATGCACACTGTCGACCATAAACTGTGCATGTAAAACTGGCAAAAAAATGGACGAGAGTGAAGAAGACAAGAAGGAGGAGATCTGTCCTTGTTATCACAGTTATAGAGCATCATGCCATACAAATGTTCCACGAAAAATGATTTTTGATCCTATGGACAATAATGACAATTTAACATGGCCTATGTACATAATCAGCATGCACACTAAATGCATAAACACGCACTCTGTTAGTTTAGTTCCTTTCTTCCGGTGTCCTGTGCCCTGGCGTCGCTGACATTTAAAGACATTTATGTGGTTTATGACCCTTGTCCAGTTATAACTTTGCCAAATGGTCATTCGTGGTCCGTCACCGATCAAAAAAGGGATAAAGTAATTGCCCTCTGATATCATTCATTTTATCAAAAAATCGTGATCAAAGACCATAATACAGTGTGTAAGTGGTCGGCACTGAGATGATGATTAGCAGGGATATTAAGATGTCCATTCATAAAAGGTAAGTAGGTATACATGCGTGTCGTATACATCAGTTCAGTACATTATTGAATAGATCCGGCTTGTTCACTGGAGCAAAGGAAATGCTATTGAAAGAACAATTGAATAATCGAACCAACTAAAAGTGGCCAGTAGTCATCCAGCTAGTTGTCACAAGCAAAGTTCATTGTATATTATTGCAAGATTTTCTTCCGATCATTTAGGGCATTTGCATACTTAAGTATTTTCAAGAACAACAAAAATTAACATAAATAAAGATACAACAAAAGGTGTAAAGACAGACAAATTCTGTACTCTTGATGATGATGACGATATGGCGATTGTTAATTTTTTTTCGTATGTCTGTGTTACTGTCTGTCTTATCACTAACTATGTAATTCACACAAATCACCAGCTACAACAATGTTAAGTGAACAAAATACTGACCGTGGTCAAAGCCAAGACTGCCAATATATATTAAAGCAATTCACGCCGTAATAATAGTGGTGTGGTAGGTTTTTGATTAAGATGTTTACTTTGTTTATTGTGCGATGGATGGTCACTTTAGATTTTATCGGTCTGCTTCTGCTCATTTTTCTCATCACAGTAAAGCAACAAGCACTGTACATATATATTCCATGTAGATTTCAAGACTCCATTATTTTCCAGCTTTATAACTTGACTAATATCAAACTGATTCATGAATTAATCATTGTTATTGCCCGTTGATGACTTCGTAATGCCGATTAGTCGTTGTCATAAAACGTACTTCAGGTTAACAAAAAAGGGATACCTACACACAAACTTAATAACTTTCGCGTAAAGAGTCAACCTTGTACACTATGAAATTCAAGTAATTTCACTTTGTATTGTAAATTGCAGCATTGCTGCATTTACACCTATTTTACTCATGCAACTAACATGATTGATTATACTTAACTACTGCACTGCATCAATAAAAGCTGTGATAAGGAATGAATGAATTGTGTTTGTGACGTCTACACAAAATCGTTAATGTGTACTTTAGGCATTTATGCTACATGCACATTAATGCACATGGGTAATAATTATGGTAAAAATCTATTATGCGCCTTAGAAAAGTGCTTCTCCTTCTTCATTTTTTAAGAGCTAGGCCAGCAAAGTGGCAAAAGGATGAACAAACTGCAACAATTCAGTTCTGTACTGACGCTGGCTAACCTTAAATCAGAGAAGTTATCCTGAAATAATAGTAATGAGATAATGTGATACATTAAATTTATCCTTATTTTCATTCATTCATTCATCATGTAGGCGTCTCATTTGTGTGACGACTGTAGCACAACTGAGGAATGAAATTTTTCAGTGTTATTTGAAATTGATGTGGAGGGCCTTAAGCAAAAAAGCGAGCAAGTATGCAAAGTAAATTTAGCACTATTTTTTATCCATACCTGCCTTAATATATACCTTGTTGATGGTGCACGTAGTTTGTAAAAGTTTAAATTGATTTATTGTAGCCAGAAGAAGTTAGTTTTTAAAGTAATGAATGATAGAAAATAACTGACTGTCCTCTTAGAAGAATCAAGGTAAGGTGACAAAACAATGTGCTTGCCTCCATGTGCTCACTTACCTACCTTACCTTACTTAACTATTCTCACCCACAAAAACAAACTTCTTTACCTATATACCCTTAACTTCCTTTTAGTGTACTTAAAAGAAACTTGCCTTAGTCAATGTCTTTATTCCTTCCTATTGTTCAAGCGTCATTTTCATGTAATTCTCATCATCATCTCCATAAGTTGTTAATTCTGCATTTCATTAGATGATTAGTTGAAGCCGAGAGAGATTTTCTGTTGCAATTTGCATGTCTAACTGCTGCTGCTGCAAGCGTGGATAATGTGTGCATGCAAAATTAAAAATGCATGCTAAAACTCCAATGTAATGAATGAAATAACAATCTGTTAAATAATATAAAAGTAATAATACAAATAATGTTATGTTCCTTTCCTTTTCTGGTGAGTACATGCTGCATTATTCATTAGCAGCGTGAGTTGCATGAACGATCAAATTTATCAATCATGATCAGATGAGTAGCAACAAAGACATTTTTTGAATTTTTTTGTTGTCCCCAAGTTTAGTCATGCTCCTTTTCATATTGTTGCCTTTACTAAGCCTTCAGCAAGATATAAAAAGTAATCAAAAGTTTAAAGAAGACATATAGCATCACGAGCGAACCAAGACGAATTTCAGTTGAATAGGATGATGATTAGGATAGTCGATGATGACAGTAACAACGATGCTTTGTTATCCATGTCATTTTTGTGTAAAAAAGCATAATGTGCATATCAAACAATGACTGCAACAACAGTCAGTCACAGTGCAACAGTTTTATTTTTAAAGCACGTACAGACGACAGATAGGAAGGATATTGCTTCAATCTTATAGTTTAGTAAGGTTATATTATGCTCAGGGAAAATTGTATATAATGCATGACTATTTAAGACATTCATTTGGTCTTGTGCTGGCTTAGCAATCAACAGCAAAGAATTTATTGTTTTTTCCATCAGGTCGAAAAGAATGAATGAAATTAAACAGTTTGCAATGCTTTCTGCACAGCGGTTATAAAGAATGAATGAGAATTAAAGTTAGTTATAATCTTCCCATTCTACATCTATTTTCTTATTACAACTTATCGTAGAACAAAAACCACATGCCTAGAAATTGCAGGGTGATTTTTTTTCTCAGTAAGTACAGTCATTTCAGTTGGAAATAAAGTCTTGAAAGTAAATAAAAGTGGACATTACTGTAAATGTCATAATTAAAGTTTTACCTTCCAAAATAAATATTGCATCTTAATTCCAAAGCGTGCGTTGCGTGTGCGCCTCGAGTGAATATGTCTAAACTTTTGATGAATGCAACTGTCAACTTGATTACATTATCGTAATCAATAAGTGTCGTCTGTTTTTGTAGGAAAAGGAAGATGTCGGATAATTTGATGATGAAGAGGATTTGGTGTTATGCAGAATGCAGAATGCAATGTGCGATAGTGCGATCATTGGTCTATGCGGCGTCTATGATTATGATATTGGATATTGTTCACCTCCAACAATGCAATGAAATGAGAATGATGAGATTTACAGCTATTAACAACGAGAAACACAAGATCATAACGCACAGTTACTTATAATGGCAGGCAATTTATTAACTTTTACATGAGGCATAAAGTTAATAATGGGATTTTTTGCTTATTTACCATGTTTCCTTATTGAATTCTCAAAGTGTAATTTGACGGAAAGCGAATTTTTGCATTTCTTCATAAAAAGTTATGCTTTTCAGTAACCAGAACCGACATAATGAGTTCATTAATTAACGCTGGT
>JAHZMV010004532.1:0-12366 GCA_027743765.1 Coecobrya sp. COE2 | reverse complement strand
TTTCCTTTATTAATATCAGATAAGTCATGACATCAAAGTTGCAAATTGGCACGAGTTTAGTCACAACTTTCAGGCAATTTTGAGCCATTTCCGAAGTATATTTTTCAGCATATCCTAACATATGATAGCTAAATAGAACTTCAGTTTCACGTGATTTCTGGTTCCGGAAAACGGAACGATGTAATTCTACGGGATTTAGAGGTACATTTTGTAGGTCTCCGATTTCTGTATATTTCTTACGCTTCCAATCTGTCATTAACATAATGGTCGTTTGCTCATGAACATATAGGACAGTCGGCATCCAAATACTTCTCTCTTCGAGGAGATACTTTTGGTGTGCAATGTTTAACCCAAATGCTGGACAATTTCCAATAAAAACCATGACAGCGGAAGGATAATGCAGATGGATCGCAAATCGGAGTAGTCCGTAGCAATCAATTTGAATAAAACTCCAGTTTTTGGCAATGTACCTCCAGTGACCCTCAAATATGGGGATCGGAATCGGGCCCCATTTTCTGTGCCAGAATAAAGTAGTAATTTTTCCGATGATACTTGGATAGTAATGGGTGCAAGTCGGGGTGACAATGACTTCGTATAGGGTTTTTAACAATTTTTTTATTACCCGTGTATCAGATTGCTGCAATGTTTCTCCTTCCTTCATGTAACCTGACTTGATGGGGGTGTGAAATATAGTTATTAAGGAGGATGGAATATATGGAGACGGTGATGTGGGACAAGTTGGAAAGTTTTCGAGGAGTCCATCCACCGCATATAAATGAAATAAAAACTCGTCTGGAGAACTTCCACTAATTTTGCGCATTATATCTGACATGCAAAATTTTTCGTTAAAAGTACCTAGAGAACTAACCGTATAAACCTTTGTAAAGCTGTGGAAAATAATATAGTAAATTGAGAATTGTTTAAAAAGATTCATTGTAGTGTACCGTACACGTTTTGGTTCAAACTTATCAAAATGGAACTGATCTCTGGAATTCCAGATATGAACTTTCTTATGAACGATTTTTAAGAAAATTTAATTCGTGCTGAAGGTTCTGATACATTTAGTAGAGTACATTCGTGTTAAATTGATTATCGATTTTTCGTTGATATTTTTTGTGGGAATGGAAGCTACAATTAAGCCTTAACTATGACAAATTGGTTGATCGAGTTCACGATAATATATAATAGTTACTTTACTACATATTAAATGGTCTTTCAGAGTAACCTGTCAGAGAGACAACACGTATCAAACGTAAATTGGTAGGTTATGATGTGGCATTTTTGATGTGGATGTTCAACATAATGCTCAGAAAACTACCTGGTAGTATCGCGTTTTTTTTTGAAAAACTAATTAATATTCACTTTGTAAAACGATTAACTTGTTTTTGTTCAAGACCAAATAATTTCATGTAGGCCACGTTGGCTAACCCTAAATATAGGTATTGCTTAAACATGTACATATGTACTGTCAATCTCCGCATAAAAAACAATTATTATATTTTACTCACAAATATAATAGAAGCAGTCGTTTTCTTGGCAGCTTTTCTCCATCAAAAAAATCACATGGCTGTTTGCGTGATAGTTTCAAAAATGAATAGATACAGAATTATTCTGGAATTATTTCCAGCTATTTAATCCAATCCCAACGCAGATTTAATTTATAATTACGAACGTAATAAACAAAACAGGCTTAGACTTTGCCTGGCCTGATATTATTTTGTTGTCTTAAAATCAAATAATTTTGCACCTGATAATTTGTAACTAAATTAAAAAATTGCAGGAAAATGATAAATGCAATGAAATGGTTTGATTTGTCTCGAAAGTAGTCAATGCAATGCATCGCATTCCAGCGAATGTGGTGTTGAAAATAGTTTCCATTTGGCTACTTGACTTGCCTGCATGTTGTTGCAGTGATCCGTTTTTTTGGGTTTCATCGATAGGTTATAACCATATCGACTACGGTAGTGGCACTACCACATGGGGGACGTTTGGTTACACCACTCTGGAATTTGCTTTTCCTCCATAATCTTACAAAAGTTGCATCACTTTTAAAAATCGGATAGAAAAATTTATGATTCATTCCAACATGATTTTAAAAGATTTTCTATTAGAATACTTACAAATGTCAGATAATGTGTTGCAGCGATTTCAATACTTCTATGCATATATCACTTACCAAAAATTAGTAATTAGCTATTTTGTCATAAAATAAGTATATAAAACACAATAATATTATTTTGTGCCGGTAGGACAAAATTAAAAGCTTTCAAGATTCAATTAAGATAATGCAGTGGAATTATTTTTTGAATTTGTATTTGTCTCGTTCTTTTGATATTTCTATTTCTTTCGTCTATTTCTTCTTTCGTCTATTTCTTTTGTTTTGATATTTTCAAAAATATTATGTTACTATGGTCCCCAATGGCAATTTCTTTTCGATGACATTTATATCAATGTACAGAAATGCATACGTAATACATATGATCTTTGATATTATAATTCCAATATATATGGTTGGGTTGAGTGGAAAAGTTTCGGCACGGGCTTCTATTAAGAAAATCGAGGACAAACTCTCAGCAAGTTCTTGCGTGATTACAGTTCATTTTTGGCTGAAAAGGTTAATTTATTTTCAAACTTTAGCTTGTGCTACTCTAGCTTTACTGGAATCTCAAACACTTTGCTTATATCTGTTACAGTAAACCAAACATTTGTAAATCTTATGAATATTTTCAACTAAAATGTGTCTAATTTCTATCAAAACCTTTGAATAAAACCCATTTAGTTTCACTCACCTTTTGGTAAATTATCCGGTCAGAATTATGGCAACACCACTTTTCTACAAGTCATTCGAAGTATCAAATAAATTTTACACCAACATTCTAAAGTATCCCTCATTTGTTTATATAGATCCTACAAAAGAAAGATTTGTTGATGTAACAGAAAGACAAAATTTAATCCCATTTTATGCCTACATATTCACAGTGACCATAATATTAATATGTGCCTGTGATATCATCATTGAGTCTAGTGTCCTCGGAAGAATGACTCTTCCATTGCACCACGTTCTTTTCCAGGTTATCATAGTGGCACTGATCTGTATTTGCTTATACTTGACGGCATTTGTCCTACCGTCTGCGGATATGTGGTATCTCCAGCACTACAATAGTTTTCTGCTGTATGATAGAAAATTGACAAGACGGATGTTCATCGGAATGGAAACAAATTTGAAAGATCTCGTGAAACAAGGTAACCTTAAACAATCTCAACCAAATTTTTCTTCACCGGTTTGTTTTAAATTTTAAGCATATTTGTTTGAATTGCAATAGAATTCCAAAGGCACCGTTATCGCGAGCAGCGGGATCAACAAGGAGTGCCAATCTGTGGCATGATGTGGATATTGATCTGCTGTGGTATGGTGTTAGGCCCGTTTGGTGTCGTCAGTAATCTTGACCCGATTGGATGTCTTCTTTCCGAAAATGTTCCTTGGTACATCGAGATATATTTTCTCAAAATCGGTATATTTCTGACACGACTCATACTAACTACCTGGTGCACTGTTGAGGCCCGGCCCCCCGGGTATATATAAACATAACTGTTCCAATAATAGCTGGTTGTGGGGTACTCTTGAAATCTGTGACTAACCTGAAGGCAATGAAGTTGAGTTACCGAACACTTGAATTTGTTCAATCAGCTTCACTGCATAAATCAAATAACTTTGACTATAATAAGTCGAATTGCTGGCACCCTGATGGGCATAGGCTGTATGATTCTGATATTCGGAAATTGCATAATTCTCTCTGGTTGGGGTTTAGTTCCCCACGGGATTTATGTAACGATTGCTGAAATAATGATGTTTGGCTACTTTGTTACATCACAGACCGCTCCGCTTGTTGTCAAGCTTAATGTATTGAGCAGTGAAATGATTAAGTTATGGAAATTAGAAGCATACAAAATAACACCATTCAATAAATTTATGGTTTTAGTTGTGAAAGCACAGCGCCCTATGACATTCAATTATGCCTTTACAAAATTTGACAAAGAAACGGAAGTCAATTTCTACTCATGCATCATCGATAATACTATAAATGCACTGTTGTTAACGTAAACTGTCCTACTGCCCGTTCTGTAAATATTTAAATCCGAGATGATTCTATGCAAATATAGTCTGGTGGCAATGCTAAATGTACGGTAAAAGAATTCAAGCGTTTTGTTTTAACGAAACAGATGTTTAATTGATTAAAAGCAAAATTTATATACACAAGCTATATAATTTCTAAAATATCTGTGAGGTTATCCCTAATACACTAAATATTTGTTAAGCATATATATTTATATATTTAGTCCACATATATGGATATTGCATTAAGGGCCAATAACTTAACTGAATTAACTAATTGCAATAAACATTGGAACCATTACTGCCGTTGCAACAAAATAATCTAACGAATAATCGGTAAAATTACTAAATTATCCTATAACTACACCGGAGCTTATTGTAATATCACTAAAGAAAATAGTACATTTTCAGCCTGGCAAAGCCGGACGAAAGAAAGACAACAACATGTCATTTCATCTGGTAATGTATGTAACGTTTTGGATCAAATCGCTTTATCACATGAACAAATTTTTGTCTGAGCGTTTAATATAATTTTGCGTTATATTTCTTTCTATTTTAAAATTAGTCCCAAGTCCCAGGGGATGGTTAAACAGGTGTTGATGGTTGTTGTCATTACCGAAAGCTTAATTTGTAATTAAATTTTGTTAACAATTCTAAATATCATACATGAACTCCGCTAATATTCTACTTGATTCAACAAAAATTGAGATTGTAAAATTTTCATTTTTAGATAGGTAGTGTTTAAGTAGGCAAAAAATTACAATGGAAAGGTTATGACTCACTTCGCACGAAACGTCTCATATCCAAATTACAAGGCAGAAAATGCAAGCATTTTTGAAGAGCTTGTAACAATGCATTGCATATCTTATATATATATATGAAACCGGTTATGTAAGGATATGTATGTGTAGCGTGTTTGTACGTTTTTGAAACTTTCTCCCCTGTACCCAAACTCCCGTACATTGGGTTTAAAGTTTTATATTTGCAAATAATCTAGGAAGCCGCGCACATCACCACAATATTATTTCAAAATAGAGAAGCGCTATTTTTGTACTACAAGTACACTTTTTTTCCCGTTGGTAATGGCCACGGCTTCCCAGTTTAATTTAAACTTGAAGATTTCATCCCCCTGGGGTAGACAAAATTGGTATCTTACTAATAAAGTGTAACGCATTACGAAATTGAAAGTATTGTTTAAAATGATAAGTTACGTTTAAATCATTTCTTTTAGGTATGCCACCATACAAATTATAAATGTGATACCCCATTCGAAATATGGGGTCGACTGTACCCACAAATATTCCTGAGGGTCAACTTCCGGGGTCATAGGGTCAAAATTTCAAAATTGAACAATTTTTACGAAAATTAGCTCAAATATGTTTTCGAGTACGTAGGTTTCGAATATAACTCGCAATTATTCAAATACTAAAATTTTCAGCCCACTGGGTCAACTTCCGGGGTCATAGGGTCAAAATTTCAAAATTGAACAATTTTCACGAAAATTGGCTCAAATATGTTTTCGAGTATGTAGGTTTCGAATATAACTCGCAATTATGCAAATACTAAAATTTTTCAGCCCACTGGGTCAACTTCCGGGGTCATAGGGTCAAAATTTCAAAATTGAACAATTTTCACGAAAACTAGCTCAAATATGTTTTCGAGTATGCAGGTTTCGAATATAACACGTAATTATTTACATTTAGAAATTTCGGAGATAAATACGGTGCCAAAGGGACACCATTTCAAAATTAATCAAATTTCTCAGTTGACACTTTAACATGTAATTTGATATTCCTGGAAGATCTTCAGGTTTGTGTACTGGCATTGTGTTGGACTTTGGGAGCCTACAGAGTCTTTAGCTAATACCAAGAGAGGTATTACCCAGGGCAGAGTACGCGGACCTAACTCTGGATGCTGCCCCACCTCCCTCTGGGTAGAATAGGAAAGCAAGGAAAAGGGAAAAATAGAGATCATTACGAAAATTAAAGGAATGAAAAAAAGTTGAGAAATGAAACTGAAAGCAATAGGAAAAACAGGAATGAAAAAAGATGGGAAAGGAAGAGGGAGGGGGCTCCCAGCCCAGCCATCCTGGTGTCCTGATGACCTGTTAAACAAACAAAAAAACTCACCCAAGCATTATTACTTGATCGATGCGTATTGTTAGTATCTTTATACTCATTTTATTACTAATAACATTAACGGTAATATTATTAGATTTAGACAAAACAAATCACAAAACAATTACAATTTAATAAAAAAATAATTATAATTATAATTAGTAATTTTGGTCCACGTATATACAAAAACTACTTATTCTCGCAAAGCTGCAACATACGCGTCCATTAATAATATAATGTCAGGTTCTACAGTTAACTTTCGCCCTTGATTGGATGGAATCTCTTTAATTATTCGATTAAATGGAACGGAGCATATTCCTTGCTTTTCTTTTGTGAAATGACCACTGGGATTTTTCTTATACAAATGCACCTTAGCTTCTTCTATTTCCATTTTCACTTCTAGTAAAACTGCCGGATACCATTGCTTTTCATAAATGCAAATGAAATGATGATGAATATGGAACGGAGTAATAATGGGCGATTCCAAAACCGCTGGTGAAGGAGAAAAATGAATTTTACGTGAGCAAAGTGGGTCCGTATCAGAAGAAAGCTCATAAAAAAGCAAAGATGTCTTATCATGCGATGTCACAACCTTATGTATGCGCTGAGTGTATTGAACAGTTGAAAGCATTTTATACCTATCTTCAAGCTTTCGTTCGTCAACAGCAGTCGCGACGTCTTCCTTTGATACATAAAAGAAAATCACTTTCTTGGATCCTAACTCACCAACTGCCCAATTGTAAAAATCTACGCTGTTATTAATTGTTATACCACAGTGTAGACATGCATCCTTAGCCATAGATTTAACTTTCCCTGCTATTCCATCACATGAATTTTTCCCGTGCCCAGAGCCAAAAAAATTTAAGGAAGCTGTTATGCCGAAATCTTTTTCATGAAAATAAGAATTTAGAAAGCTTTTGTAGTTTTTATATTGCCCAGCGCATCCATCAGTAAAATAGTGAACACTTTTGATTAACGGAAAATTCTGTTTAACGTATTCAATAATTTTGACAAGAAAAGCATAATAGGTGTTTGTAGTGTGTCGAGTTTCGTCACTAACCACGCAGAAAGAAATTGGAATAGGGTCGGACCCTTCTACAGCACTATAATACATTACAAAGGGATGTAGTGTAACTTGAGTGTGACTAAAATATCCTGACTGAACTTCATTTTGTACTGTGGTGGAATAGTTCTGTGCAAAATCTGCCAATATCAAGCATTCATCTCTATGATTGGCTAGTCTCGATTTAATAGTTTTAAATGAATTATTCTGGGACTTTACAACAAAAGAGTGTCGAAGCAATGCCTCGGATTTAAAAAGAACCAAATCGTTAAAAGTTGAAATATCAGCAGTTTTAGAACTTAAAACAGTAATTGGGTTGGAATCCCATTGTTGGTATTTCATATGTGTTTTTCCACGAAAAAGTTCGCCATCAAAGATTCCTTGAATGTCTTTTCTCACAATATCGGCATTTTCCTTACATGTGTCACAAGTTCTAAACATGCATGTCTTATTTGTTTTGTCGCAAACAAATTTGTATATGATATTCTTGTAGTCATTTACCCTAAGTGCTTGAAATAAGTATTTTACATCTTCATGTTTTTTGCAACAACAAACATTATGAAATTTATTCTCCTGGACAGTAATGCATTGGGGTGGGCGGAATTTGTTAAATGATGTAAAGGAAATGGGATTGTGTGGAAATTCTTTAATAAACCTGTCATGTGCCTTATGAGCATGTACCATCATAAACTGCTTCTGAACCCTTGGGTTCCCATTTTTGGGTTTTATACTGTCTCTAATAGACGGACTCGGTGCGCTAATGTCACTACGTAAGTGAAACTCTTTGACTAGTTTAACAGTTTCATGAGGTAATGTCTTGCTACCAATTTTCTTATTCGGTTTTACCAATAATCCCTGTTCACGTTGCAACTTTCTGGATTTAGACAACAATTTTCGATTAATGTTGACTTGTTTAGAAAGTGTATATAACGAAACATTGGGTGGGAGAATAGCCAAAAGCTTTTTCTTGTGCTCGTATGTCTTAGCCTGTGCCAACTCAGATTTAATTTGAGATATCATGCCGTCGTAACCCAGTGCTTTTTTCCTAATTTCCTTGGAGAGATCTAATTCCTTCGGTTTAATTTTTGAAATTTTAAAACCAGTATGCCTGATTTTTGTTTCTAATTGGTCAATTAAAAAATTGAATGCTTCTTGGACATTCGCTTCTTGCTTGTTGTGACTTCGACTATCTAAATGAATCTCCTTACCTCCTAGCTCAACAAGGAGTTTGTTCAAAGTGGCAACGAATGGTTGTGATGCAAATGTTTCACTGCGTAAGTATAGGTTCTGACTAACAGTTTGACTAGAGTCAGCTTTTGGACTAGCATTTTCACTGGGAGAAGCCGTTAGTGGTTCCAATTTAAATTTTTTGGGTTTTGACCGAATTAGCAATTCAAAACATTGTTTTGTAGATGAACCATTGCATAAATATGCCCCGGGTTTAATAACGTCGCTGTTTGTATGATTTGAGAAATACTCGTTTGACGTGATTCTATGCAAATGCTTGAGACTAGTAAATTTTTTTGGATGAACTTCCTGATTTGCGCAAAATGTTCCATGATTGGTAACAAATAATTTAATGTGTACGTCACATACCGTTTCTAATTGCTCCTTTACAATTCCGTTACCTACGTTTTCCAATATCCTCCGTTTTTGCGTGACGTCAAGTTCCCCGAAAGATTTTAGTACTACAGCGCCATTGCAGGCAGTACTAAAAATCGATCCCACAGAGCATTGAAACGACATCTGTAGAAAAATAGATTATGTCAATTACTAGCCCCATTACCTTTGACGGGTAAATATCTATTAACTACTAGATTCATGTATTTTGACGGGTCTTTATCTAGTATTGTCAAAAAAAATTTGGCGTGACCTTTATACTGCGTTACCCTTTAAAATTCAGGGAACGGGAAAACACCCCCTGGGACTCTAGATCCCCCAGATGGACCAAAAGTGACCGTTAAAGTTCGGGACAAACTTTAACGGCAGGCGTTCCTTGCTTTATCCCCCTGTCCCGTTTCATCATACATGCATTGATAGGTTTTTATATAATTAATAATAAGTTTTAAATAATTAAAATGAGCCTACCTTTTAAAAGTTGTCCCCTCCCCCTGGTCCCCCCACTTTCTCACTTACCCACTCCCAACACCGACACCAAGCCAATTTTTTTTTTAATTTTTAATTATTTTTTAATTGGAATTGATGATGATGATGACGCTGACTTAATTAGTTTAATTGAAAACTAATTGGATGGCCAAAAAGATTTAAAAATTTAAAATCACAACTGCCGGAAATCCAGAGCACAGCGAAACAGCAGTAAGCAGAAAAAAATGCAATAGAATGCGAGCACATGGTGGATGTGGAAGGTGCTCTGCTAGCCAGCAGCATTGTTGTGTGCATGTACACAGCAATGCTGCTGATATACCTATAACGCATACATACATTCCTATAGAGAGTGCATTTTATATATTATGCACTTTGTTGGTCGCTTCGCTCTCTCTCTCCAAAAATTCTGCTGCTTTGCTCAGCTGGGTGAGACGTTTCGTGCGAAGTGAGTCTTATGTAAACTCTATAATATATAAAGCCAATTACCTACTGTTGCAAACAGTGAAGTGATCGGCAATAATGTAGCTACTAAATTAGTTAGCGCGGTATGGTTAAAATGGATAGTTTGTAAAAGTAACTCGCACTTGTAAACCATGCCATATATTAAAGTATTCCGAAATCAAGCTCAACGTTATCTGACAAATTCTTGTCACTTGTTAAATAAAATAAAATGTACAAAATGGTTCAGCATAATAGTTTTATGAATAAGATATGAACTCCGTTAGACTACATTAATATAAATACATGAAAGCTGAAACTAAGATGTTTTCTTCCATATGCACAAAATTAGGATGTTCTTTTTTATTTCAGAATATGTTTAGTAATTCATTTAAACATTCTACCATTTATAACACATTTTACCTTAATTTATTATACCAGGATGATTTTTCACAAACAATCTTAAAATCTCTCAAAAATTACTTACATTAGTTTCGCAAACTTTACAACTGGTGGCTTAAATATAAACAACGCGGTAACATTATAACTAATTTACTTAATAATTTGGATTGAATGGCTAGGTTCATAGTGTACACATATCACTAATGCGTAACAGAGGACGGTGCAAACACTGCATAATTAAAAGGCTGTAAATAAAAAGCTTAATTATTTTTGCCACAAACATTTACAATAATACTGTATTCATATTAAACGATTTTTTAGTATTCAAATTGTTGTGTACAATAAGAGCAATATCATATATGAGCTGTAAAAGGCTGCTCACGGCTATCACAATCACAATCTTCATCAAACAAACTATCAAAATAAATGCTTACAAACAAAATACATTAACGCATAAAATCCTTTTCAAATGCATTACAGTAATTACGTATAGGATGTATTTTACATTAAATGTTTGCAGTGTATTACGTACATTGTAATGAAACCGTTCTGGTATATCACCAATTATACAGAAAACTTAGGTATGTTATATATTTAGTCCAACGATTCTCAAATTTCACAAAATAAAATATATTCCATCTCATAAATATACTGATTTAACTATACAAACACAACAAAGACGACGTTCCAGGTTCAAAAGGTATTGCACTTTTGTGCTGCCTACGTTTATGACAGCTTACAAATTATAATACATAGCGTGTGAAGTGAAACAAAACAATTTAATGTCTGCGCCAGTAAGTTAAACAGCGGAATCAACTGAAGTGGAATTGGTTATGTGAGAATGTGAGCAAAATTACGAGATACAATTAAAACATTTAGTATAAACTAATATATACTCACATTTGCAGATCTGGATACTGTCAAAAGCAAAATAATAGGATAACGTGTAATCGATAATTGGTTTCTTGTAGTTAGCACCGTTGTGTATATAATCTTCCACGGGAATATTATTGGAGAACGTGATATGATTAACGTAGCTATAACCTTCCAATATAATGCATGATGTTAGTCTTACGTGGGACGTGCGTTAGCAACTTACAAAATTATTCCCAGAATCGATCTAGAAACCAGAAATCAGCTTTTATCGATGGTAAAAACATTTTAAGTTATTATTAAATGTGTAGTATTTTTTGAACCAATATGATGTTGTTGTGTTAAACTGTGCGTAAACGTCATATTTAGAACTTGGATGTATGATATTTGTTAAAAAAATCGCTAGTCATTTTTGGTTATTACCTTCCTATTTTCTACTACTTTCGAAAAAATAACAATTTTACGTTCTTTCGTTGATTAAATGATACACATGAATCACAGATAAACATCAAGGATTGAATTTGCTCAGATGGTAGAAAGATATTAAAGACATTAATCTTGTGCCAATGTATGAAATTGTGCGACATATTAAATATTTAGATTATATTTGAAAGGTCTTTATCACACGATAAAGTGCATTATAATTACTAATTTGCTGATTCAAACCGTATAGTTCCATCATAACAAATTTCAACAGCTAAAAGTGGCTCAACAATTTAAACAATGTTACTAACTTGATAAGTGCTAATAAATGGGAAAATTCCGTCTCTACAACTACTACCAACAATCAACGAATAGTTTCTTTCACCAAGGTTTCATCACCACCGACTGAATTGGAGTATTATCTGTTTAATCACAAATCATGCTGAAACATGTTTTAAAAGCTTTAAAACCCTAATGTCAAGATCTTAGTACATTCAAAAGATATGAGCACAAAGTGTATCACAAAATATGAATACGTGAACAATATTCACAAATATCTGGAAAATGTTATTAAATGATATAATGTCCGCCTTATTCGACATTGGTAAGGAAATTAAATCATGACACACATAAAACATTCCAAACTTATTTGTAGGTACACACAATCGTACATTCTACTGCATCTACCTATTTATCATAAATACTAGCGGTATACGATCAGTAAGTTGTAATCATTACGCGAACGGATAATCAAAACTAATAATAATTTGTAACTTTTACCAACACATTTGGATGTACACTTAGGAACTTTATTATTCGGTATTACATAT
>JAHZMV010004531.1:0-12567 GCA_027743765.1 Coecobrya sp. COE2 | reverse complement strand
ATGCAAATGAAATTTGATACAAAACATCAATAATTTTTCAGTCACCGACCGTCTAAATTTTAAATATAAATATTCACTTTTTGACTTCAGGATTCACACCACTATCTTGGATTTTGCAGCGAGGTATTTGTTAAGCAGTCCAAGATAAAATGGAACACCGTGTTTAGTTCTGTTATCGACAAATTATGGCTATTGTGCGCTCCACTGGAGCTTCCGATTGATGAGGAGGAATCGTTACCAGGAGGCGTAGGAGGAGGCTGGATAAAACCAAAAGCTTTTGGGTGTGAGATAAGCTATGCTGGAAAAATAACTAACACCATTTGTTAGGTACATATAACTTAGGTCAATTTCCTTCATCATCACATTAGATGTAGGAAACTGCCAATACCACTTATATTGAAATGTCTTTAACCAATGAGCCAAACATTCAAGTGCAATTTCTCAACATCACATTCGGTAATAATGGATATGCTCTGTAATAATGACTACACATGTGACAAAAAGGTAATCATGTATTTTTGCTTATCAGCCCCTTATGGTACACTTCCCAATGTCTTTTCTTATTAGTAATAAGTACAATAAATAGAATATTTTGCGGCGGCATTTGAGACTGTCGGTATTGTGGATGGACCCTTGTATATTGAAAAAATGATTTGAAGGACAGATTCTGGCATTAACAATTTTTGGCATGCACATTATTCCATTAAATAAAATGGTTCGTTAGTTTCCTTAATAATTTTTTTTATAGAATGATAATTTTTTCACTGAACTACATGAAAAGCTACCATTACAAAATCTTAACGTTAATTTAAAAAACGTTCAACTAGGAGAGTTTACCAAAATTATATTATTTGAAAGGAATCGTATTTCATAGTTTTAGGTTCAGCAGTTGCAGTTTTTGGTTGCTAACTAAACTGACTTTATTATATGTTTGTGTTGCAGGAAACGAGTAGGTTTCAACTTTCCTGTAGTTTTGGTTTTCATTATCATTTCAAAGATTTAATTAAATTACTTTATATGATAATTTTGTTGTGAGATACTCGCTGCCATTGTAGTATTATGATGGTGAATGAGAGAGCTGGAGAGAGAAGTGGTTGAGTTGCAAGAAAAATATTATTACTGATTTATTTGGGTTTTCTGACTGCGTTTATATACAATAAGTTGTCGTGTCGAATTGAGGATAATAATAAAGTTTAATAATAGATTTACAGTATATTTACTTATAATTATATTTATAATTATAATAACCCAAATCAAACACTCTTAATTAACTTAATCATTTATACTGAAATAATCATTATCTCCATAGAGAATTATTATTTCCCTATTTAGATTAATCCTATTGTTACCAATATCATGTCTACCTGAATACTTAATCTAATTACCTATCATCCCTAATGATGCTACCTGTCCCTGCCCGATGTCCTTAATTAAGATAATGATCCGGCCTGGCGTATTAGTTAGGAGTATGTCCGGTCCTATGGTCTGCTTCGCTAACGATGGTGATGATGTTGATGATGATGACGTCGATCGGATTAACCTCTCTCATTCACTCATCATGACACATAATATTATTATAAATAATAATGCATCGTTTTCATTGCATTTGTAAGTGCAATGACTTAACCTAGTTTATGTGGCTTATGCGATTATGTGCATTTCGCCTACACCATATCTTGTTTGAATTTAATTTATAGTCATCTTAAACTTGATAATAGACATGACACCACATATTACGGAGTAATCTTAAGTAAAAAATGTGGTGATGGCAATGGCTATAATACACCAAGTTTCAACTGTTTTTGCAAATCTGCTTCCAGATCTCATCTTTGCTAACTTTACAGACATTACACCCATATTGCTATATAGAGAACTGATGAGACAATATATTGCCTAGTGTGATTGATCTAATTCAATAAACGTTTATCTAAACATTTTACTCCTTCCTTGAATAACCAGAATTTTATTAAGCTCTCAAATACCTGCGACTACTGAAAATTTTAATCTATTCAGAAATATGTAGTTTAAGAATTTGTTGTTTGATTTCTGCAGACTTTTATAGCCAAGCAAATCTGAGAGCACTGCAAGTTTTAAGCACTGGTTTAAATATATTTGTATCCAACACTTATTTTTTATTTTATTATTTTGTTGAAATATATAAAGAGCATAAAATCACGAAACGTTAAATGGTCGATTATTTTGCAGCAGATACAAATCGATGGAATACGTAAGCAGAAGAAAACTACTGCGCTTTCAAGCAGCCACAAATTCAATTTAAAGTTTTCATTTTAATATTGCAAAATAAAGACATTTTTGTCAGGACTCGTGAAATATGAATATTCCTGGTGCGATACCAGAAGCACATTATTATTCAAGTTACTCTCGGCAGTATGTAAATACGCTGCCGAGAAAGAATGCAGTTATGCTAAAAAGTGTAACAATAAGAGCAACTTCTTCAGCGGGTATAAAAGGCCCAGCCGTCATCATGATCATCATCAGTTTGTTGCTCTTTCTTTTGCCGAGATCATCTCGAAGAACCATAGTTAAGTTTTATTCTGACTCTTCTCTAGTCGAGCTTACTCCTGGAAAGTTTAATATATTTTTAGGAAACCTGGAATTCCTCTCCCAAGAGACGCTTCCAAAGTTTCCATCTCACGACACCCCAAACCTAGCACAAGATAAATCGTGAAAACATAATTCACTGTGTTTTACGCCGATTTATTTACGCATTATCGACAACAGTCAATAACGCATAAAAACAGCAGTAGACAACTTGTCAGTAGCTTTCATATAAAGCATATTAAGTAAATGCTAATCATTCACCATAGTTCACTACGCATTGTCTGACCGCATTTATGCATGGTCTATGGCTGTACAGGAGAACCATTGTCTAGTAAATATTTAACTTCCATATTTAAATACCTACCACACGGGACTTCACAATTTTTAAAAGCAATTAACTGAATTTTATTTTTATCTTATTACGGAGAGGAGATAAAATGAAACGAAAAATGGGTTTAAGTTATAAATTAAATTCGGTCAATTTGCATCTTGTGATGGAATCACGTCGCCAAATTTAATGTGGTATTATGCTTCGTTTGGTTTATACACAAGATTGCTTTTTACAGTCTTCTGTTGGTGAATTTAATTTCACAATTACGAAATTTATGTGAAAACTGTGAGGCACTCGGTTAAAATTTATATTTATCCATCACTCGATCCATAAATCTCATTCAGTACAATCCCTCTAATTCTAATTATGACAGTGTCTGAATAAATTCAATATCTTACCCGAATTATTCCTTCAATGCTGTAGAGCTTCTGCTGAGAATGAGATGAAACGAGTGACCGCAGTCAGGTCTTGTATAATGAGCTCGTCAAAGCCAAATTACTCCACTAATTATTAAAATTATTCTTCATGTGTTGTGTTTTAGGTCATCCAAACACTGTTCTTGATTTTGAAACGGTTTTGGGTTCACTACAAAAGTTTCAGGGTACAAAATGATTGTTGCAAATGAATTGAAATGAATCTTACTGTGAAAACAATCAATTCCCGAAAATCTACAAGACAGGAAATAGAATTGTAAAATTGAATTGAAAATAAAAATTTTCCAGAAATGCTAACATTAAGAACAAGACTGCAATAACATAAAATAAATACTTGGCTATCAATTATTACAAGAGTTCATATTTTAGATAAAAAATATATGCATATTTGCTAGGTACAAAATAAAAAGTGCTCCGCCAATTTTTTACGTTTATCATTACTGCTAATGCTCAAATATTCCAATATTTTCTCAACACATTTTCTTAAAAAGTAGTAGGACTCTCCAGTAACCTACAGCCATATTTAGTTGCACTGCATCAATTATTATTATTATGGCGTCACAGGAAAACATCATTGATTTAGACAGTACATTCTTTAAATCTATGTATTGCTAGCGATATTGCAAATAGAATACACATTTCTGCAAAATGAAATATTTGGAAGTATTTAATCATACATAAATAATATGCAAATCTTTACGCCAATGAGCCGAAGCTAGGTATATTCAATACTATTCAATCTAGTCAAGAATCTATTCCTGTATTAAAAGATTTATAATAGACCCCATCAATTCTAGCATTTTTTTGAAGAACGAGAACTTTAGTCTTTGCAGAGTGGCCTGAAAATATCATCCAATATCTGATTACCCATGTCTTTGCATTTTTAACTTGACACCTTGTGGATTGACAAAAGTCATACTTTTCATTTTACATTAGCTCGAGAAGTACAGAGAGATTGATATTTGTAATGAATTCCCTTATATGAGAGCCGACCATATCGAATCTGATAATAATGTTTAACTTTTGAAATACTACGTGAAAATTTTGCATTATTAATTAGCCCCATGTCCATTATCCGTCTCCGGATTCACCCGGAGAAGCAAGGATCTTACAGCCAGTTTCCTTTAAACAGTTCCGGATAACTCATAGGAACCTGTTTTACTCGGTGATGGACAAATGATGACGAATGGTCATTCCATTTGTATCCACAATTACAGAAGTCGAAACTTTGTAGTCTGACGGAAAAGGGAGAGGCGCTCTCTAAAGTTGTAAAATTTTCGGGTGTGAGAAATGTTGTGTGGAGGTCATAAAGAAATCTAAGGTGCTTGTGATGCCCAATATGATTTGGAAGATAGGCCTGGTTGAAAGCCAAAACAGAAGAATTAGTGAGTTCTGTTTGCCTAGACAAAAAAACTCGAAAAGAAAATTTCCTTCGAGAACATCCTTCCTACTTGGATAAACAAGGGAGGACAGACCCTCAAGCACCTTATCGACACCTGACACGCACTGATATTCTAAACCTGCCCAACATCATCACTCCAGCCTATCCGCAAATGGATAACTTCTTAATTAAAATCAATTTCATCCTCAATTTAAAAAAAAACCGATTGTCACTTTCCTTGTAATTTCAGGAAAACTCCAGTTGTTTTCAGGTTTGATATTCTTGTAAATAAAAAAATAAACTGGATAATAAGTCTAGCATTATTTATATTCCAGCTGATTCCATTTTTTGTTTGTTACCTAATGAAATGAAATTATGTACGTATTGTTATGTTTTTTGCGTTACATTTATTCTGTCGACTTATGTTGAAAGAAAGAATGCCGTTTACCTGAAATGCTCTGGAGCATAACTAAATTTTAATTGTAAATAACTCGTCTAGTCTTATTGTGTTGATTGGATAAATTGCATAACAAAATTATAAAAAATAAAAGTGTAGCAATAGATAGCTATGCATCTCCATAAACTAACTTAATTATAACTTTTAATAATTAATTCTAAAATCATTTTTATTTGATCATAGTAGAATATGTACTTTCTCTGTTTTGATACAAGAGGTAATATGTAATACTCGGATATAACCACTATCTGGTTGGCTAACTAATCATAGGTTATAAAAAACCTCAATACATAAAAGAAAACAATATAAATGAACCCACCATCGCTTGCTTTCATTTGTTGTAGAGGTTACAGAAGATCACCTCACCATCATGCTTTTTGTTCGATTTTGACAACGACCATGTATAAAAGGCACCAGTTCTCGATTTATTAATACTATCAGATTGATGTCCACCAGGCGTTTCTAGGATCAATGTAATGAATTGTGGTGGGGTGCATCAAAAATCCTTAAGTCCAATAATCCCCAAATCCAAAAATCCCCGAAACCAAAAATCCCTCTGTCCAAAAATCCCCAGTCCAAATATCCCCCATCCAAAAATACCCACGTCCAAAACTCCCCAACTCCATAATTTATTTAGTGAGTTGAGTTATTTTATGATAGGTTAGGTTACACTAGGTTAGATTTATTTAAGTTCTTTGAGGTTACTCTATATCAGGTTAGGTTAAAATCCAATTGTAGAGAGGATTTTTGGATTAGCGACAGCGATCATTGTGGTCAAGTCAATTGATTCATTTAAGTCACATTTTGTATTATGCAAATTTTTTTTTCTACAAAACCTAAATAATTTTACAGACATTGTAACTCTAAATTTTTAAACATACAAACAACCACTGGCATCAAGTTTGCAAAAATTAATACAATTAAGAACCTCCCTAAAAACTAATTGATACGAAACGTTCTGACACTCAGAATAAAGTCGGGAATTGAATGATGTTTTGTTGATAAGAATCCAAATGTTGAGAGTCATACATACAAACATAAATACGGCTTCTGGTTCTGAACAGGTTGGTTTCAGTTGGATTAATTTGTGGATAATTTTATTCTGTTATTCAGCATCATAGTAGCATAAAAAATTCTTCATATTTATGATTTATTGATGCATGATTTATTTTCCCATTTCGTATAGGAAATAAGATGTCACATTTAATATTTGGATTACACTACTCATAGCCAAGAATATAAATATATGCATCATGATTCGTCTGCAAAAATTGGCTGATCCTTATCGGAAATATTTTCGTTTACATCATTAATTATTCTACAATATATTGTGGGATTCTGGCATACGGTGGCATTGGGAATTATAATTGCCTGAAAATCAATTTTTTAAATCCTCAACAACTCTTTGACAATTTAAAAATTAGTTAAATTATGTTGCGATAATAATATTGGAATACATAGGAAATTATAAACCGTAAAATTCAGACTTGTATTGTTTATTGGCGAATTTGATATAATATTTGATTCGTTTACAAAGAATTCGTTTATTGTGAACGTTAGATGTCATTTGGCTGAAAGTGTCAGCATAGTTAAAAATTTCAGGGTTAAGGTTTCGAGGGCTCCTGGACGGTTTTTTTTTTCTATGAAAAGGGTATATTAACAATTAATTTATAATGTAGTTTTATGATACGTTATTAGATTGCAATTAATTAAAATGGAAACTGTTTGAATTTTTTAAGCGAGCATTTCATTTACGCTGTTATTAAAAATTAATTGTTCAACTGTACATATTTCAAATTGAACTGTTTTATTATTTTCAACCAACCAAAAACCAGGCATCATTGTTTCTAATAAGTATTTGGAACAGTGGTGCGATAGTTTTTTCGGGCTACAGAGCAGACCTTGTTTCTTGCTGCCAGAAAATTTGCTGTATATTGACGAATTCTAATACTGGCATCTTTGTCAGTTCATCATTTCCTGTCAAATCCTCATAAATTATTTTACTGATAAGCGATGTAAAGGAAGGAGTACACAAGTCCTTCTGGGGTTTAAGTTCCTCATACTTTCTTAGCGAAATTTATAATGCAAGCGGCTATCATGATATTCATGTTAATTTAATTGGTAATGGATAAAAATAGTTACTCATTTAACTACTTGTATTTAATGATATAAAATGGAAGTTAATGAAAAGGCAGTTCCCAACGACTACCGCCCCATCGTAGCCTTCAAAAAAAGGAGTTTAAATTACAGGACTGAAAAGGGGGATTGACATAGGGAACACCATTGTTGTCCAAGTACTTGTGCAGCATCGTTCCGTGTCTGACAATCCTTCCAAATCGTTGTGAGTATGTTATCCAGGTCACCCACATAATAATGCTTTCCTCCAAGAAATTTAAGAGGGTGACGTTATGGAAGGACGGTTTTAACAAGAACATCCAGTTAAGTATGAAGCATATTGCAGAGCGCCAGAAGCCTTCCTTTCCGCCTTTCCTTATATAAAAAACGACCATAAGAAATCTGAATTGAATCTGCAATTTCAACAAAAACTAAGCAAAAATTGGATGTTCTCAATATGCCCCATCTATAATTATCTAACTTTAACCTCTGTTCAAAGATTTGATTATGAAAACTAGATTTCTTGTATGAGTTTCACTTCAAGATATAGAAAGTTACACTGTGTTAAGTAATTTTAAACATTAGGTGGAATAAGAATAATTAGGTGGAGTTCAAGAGTTGTATATAATAACCGGTTGTTACGAAAATTTATTCGCGGTGCATTTTTTTAAATAGTTGCTTTCTTGAAATTGAGAAAAGTGGAATCATGACTGCTCAAATATAAGATTGGCATTTGGCGCCCTTAAATACTGATGTAATTATTTTAGGTAGAATATTTTTGTTTTTAATTTATTTTTCCAATCCTTGAAGAATATAAAAAATTTTGCATTTAGTATCCCTATCTATCCTAAAAGTGCACATGTATCACGTTTGGCCTAACCAATGTTAATTTTATTGATTATTACATTCCGAAATATCACTTTCGCTGGAAGTTAGGTTGAAAGAAGGTCGTCCACTTGATATACCCACATTCTCAGTAAAATACTCCAAATAATAAACATCCAACAAAATCCTAACAAAACATGCTATTTTAATATGAATTCAATAATTAAAATCAATTCTCAATTATAAACAAAACAAAAATTGGAATGATATATTCGGCTAGTAGTGACGAAACCTTGAGAACATTCCATGAATTAGTTTAATATGTTAAAATTGTTACCCTGGAAGATATACTTTAATTTGTACTTACGTATATTCAAAAAACATTCAGACAAATATATATATTAAGCGAATTTTATAAAATTGTTGTAAAAATACATACCCTACTTGCGTACTGGATTACCTGTTATTATAATGTCGGTGTGAACAAGTTTGTAGTGACCTTGGACGTCTAACTTTAACCAATTATAATTGGGCCAAGTATTTCTATTTTGTTGCTGCTATTAATTGAAATGCTAAATTATTTTAATACCGTATGTACCCGTATATTTAAAACTAATACGTGAGTACTGGGCGATGTCTAACTGTTTGGGTTTTACATGAGAACTTGATTATTGGCCATTCTCTAGTTACATTTCCATGAACAAACAGTGGAAATTGGGTGTTTGCATGATTTGTCAAAATAAATTCCGAATTTTTTTATGCACATGATATGTTTTGGGCCCCATCCTGTGTTGGAAGGTTATATGTAGAAAAATATTTTAACAAATCCATTGTCCTTCGTGATATGGTTTGTGAAGTATTGCTTTCCTGATGTTAGTGAAAATAGAATCGTATTAATTTTGTTTCAAAAAATCCGAAAAGAGTAGCTCAATTACCCAGTAAATTAGGATCCATTAATTACATAAAATTTTGTCAAAGGCAAATCATTTCAGAAAACTCGAAATAAAAAATCTTTTTTGTACATGCTGCATACTATTACTTGGGTTACCATTCTAAAGAAGAATGTATACTGTTTTTTAAATAACCACTGACGTTCAGAATGAAAATTAAGGTTTAATACTGTAATTATAGCGACTTACAAATATGCACAAGTAAAACGCCGTTAAATCTCAATGTCATGGCTGGACAGTCATTGACAACAGAGATATTATAGTGGATATTAAGGTGTGTATGAATGGTTGTTGTTGCAGTGCTATTGATTTACGTAAATATTCAAATATTTTCAGAACCAAAAAAATTCGCCTCTCATTACTAATTGTTGGTATGCCATTATATTTCTTAAATAAAACGGTTCATTACTCTTGTCAATGAATATAGTAATGTTTTAACCCAAGCTCATATCGGTTGGAGTTAATTATCTTAACTTACCACAATAACTAGTTGGTAATGAGATTCAACTTAAAAGCTTTAACGTTATCCAATTTAATTAGCGATTCCTGCAAATACAAAATCACAATAAATATATACTATATAAAACGTACTTCATTAGCAGCGTAATTGTAAAATTGACTGTTAGGACGCTCATAGGAATGTTACATTTGGATGGTGCCAATTGATAAGCACGGACGAATGGATGCTTGAGTACTAGCATCCACAACCTCACCAACATAATTGAACTTTGCCAACACATACTTTTGCAAATCTCTCTTCATCCTCGCCTCCCACCGTAATTCAATCCACTTCCAAAGTTACAGAAACTCCTCCAACCAGAAATACAAGCATTATGAACTCCTCCGCTGCCATCTAACAAAGAATTATCGCTGCAGCATTTCTAAAAGCAATACATACAATAGAGCGAAGTAAAGCCAACTGTATTCTAAATTAAGTTTAAAATATTTTCTATTTTAGAATAGCCGTTTTAATGATCTTTCAAAGAAAATTTTTAGTCTTTTTTTTGCAAAACATATGGCCGAATTTAAATTCTTATTAATTCCTTTCGCTTGAGTTAATTTCTCGTCTTTCGCTACAAATGCCATATTTTGGTTGACATTAAAAAGCCTGGCATCTACCGATTAAATTATATATGTCTACAAGATATCTAGTGTGTGAATTCCCGTCATCATCTGACAACATCCTGCTCAAACTAGGTATTGCTGGCAAACTTGACTATAATCCTACTCCCCATGCTGTCATGAACTGTTAGTAGAAAATAAAGACCAATAAAAAACCCATTGGACGTTGGAGACGGTTGCAAACGTGCTTAATTGCTTAATTATTTTATTTAGCAACCTAAGAACCGGAACCAACCTAAAACTCAACTGGACTTGATAATTTTTCAACCAAGGTATGAACTGTGGAAATGAAGTCGTCGCGCCAAAAAGGATTTATTCTCGTATGTTACACGCATATACATATGTATAACATACAAATTTGGTTGGAGCAAAAAAAAGATTCGCTTTCTCCAATATGCAACCATTTGACTGTGTTTACCATGCTAAATGATTAGTGTACTAAGCTTGTAACAATAGTATGTGAGGGCACTTTAGGATTCTGAATGACGGAGGAAAATATTAGTCTTGGTTAAAATTATGTATGAACTCCATGATGTATGAATTATGAGAAAAATTTATGCATTACTCTAAATCTTTGAAGTAAAGAACTTTTGCGAAGAGAGTAATTGAACTTTTGTACTACCACCACGTGATTATTTCTAAACATTGGTTGAAAGTTACGGAATTCAAAAAATCAGACACATGTTGGATTTTAGGTATATAGTTTGTTTAAATTCAGAGGAATGGAATGTAGATATTGTACTAAAATGTCAAGACTGAAGAATTGATTAATAATTACACAGGAAATAGAAAATGGTTGATCTGAGAGACGAAAAGCGGAGGGACCTACAATAATTTAGTATTAACCTGAACCGCCTAAGTAAAAGTCATCTATAGTATGATTTCTACAAGTTATACGCTACATAATAATACCCTTCCGAGTATTTTGTTGCATTCATGAGTTCAGATATCCTGGTTGATTTAGTTATAGTTTAAAAGATATGGTTTTCGACTGAAGATATTTGTAGGCTAATTAATTATCACTTGAACTGTTGCGACACAAATTTCTAAACGATTATATTTATAAAATATTGTGATGTAGTAGTTACATTTTGTAACTGTGTAACCGACACGAAAATAATTTTGAGAATAAAAATCCGACAAAAAAAGAAGTGTTGATATGTGCTCAGCTTTTCCTTGTTTCTATATACTATTTAGCTGACTAGTCAACTAACTAAGGCCGGTGTAGGATATAGAATGTTAATTATGTGATCATACTATATTATAAATTGGTTTCTAGCAGCTAGGGATTCTTCTCAACATCATAAATGGATTGGCTTCTAAATGAATAGTTTCGTAGAGGGGAGTTCCTGGATGAAATAAATGGGTTTTAAACGTGCGTTAACAATTTTTGTAAATATTACGCTGCAGAAACCCAAAATTCCTTTAGGTTTAGTTAATTTTCTAAACTAATCGGAAAAATAATGGAACATTATGTTTCATTTAAACCGGAAGTTCATCCTTTCATCAAGTTAATCAGCGCTGGCTAAAATTAAATATTAAGAGAAATAAATTCTACAGTTAAATTTGCCGACCTAAAAACGAAAGCTGTCTATCTGGTTTATTTGAAAATTTGTATGTAAAAAATAAGAAATTATAACAACTTCAGAAAAAACTATGCTTAACTCCTAAAGTAAATTTTTTAAATAAACTAAATTCTGATATTAGATTATTTCCTTATTTAATTATCGCAAAACTCGCAAGGTTCCTTGATTGGTTTTAAATTCATTTATGGAAACTTGGTGAAATATTTTCATGATAAAAAATTCAAGTTGTGATGTATTTGTGGATTTATAAATAAGGTTGATAAGTTTCCGTAGAGGGTTGCTGAGAAAGTTAATTATATGTAAAAAGTTAATATAGTTTAATAAAATATTACTTTTTCGATATTAAGGGAAATGAAAACGTATTGAATCGTTTAATACAAAAATACTAAAAAATCTGACAAATCTTTGTGAGATTTGATCTTTCTCAAATTACAAATAAAAATTTTAATGTTAAAAAGTGATCTGGCTTTCTTCAAATAAGTGTAATTCTATCCTAGTTTTTGTACTTTCTTGACAACATAAACAAAATACTCCGCATGCTTCAGGTTTACATATCGTCGGTGATCTATGCGAACCAACCTATTTACATTTTGCTCTTAGAATTTTAAATCCGTATCTACATTTGCTCTTAAAATTAAAAAGCCTTATCTGTTTTGTCCCACAGGCATGGAATCAACGTATCTGCAATTTTGGGGCAATGTAGGATAGATACATCATGAAACTTCCCATAAAATTCTGTACATTTTGATGTGCCGAACTCATTTTTACCAACTTTTACACCAGAGAAGCGCCAAAGGGAAAACA
>JAHZMV010004530.1:0-12255 GCA_027743765.1 Coecobrya sp. COE2 | reverse complement strand
CATCATCGTAAGCTAAATTCCTTCGAGTTATTTTATGTGGTCATCATCATCATCCAATAATTAAATGCAGCATATCACATCATCATACAATTACCTCATTTCCTATCCTCTCATACTTTCTGTAATATTGTTATACTATTTGTGAATGGATTCAGGATCATACCTCTAGGTATATGCGTTTATAGTGGAGTTTAGCAGTTAAAAATTAAGTCCCATTAGAAATGGTTTTTGATACACAATATAATGGAGCGTTTCTTCAACATTTGATGGGTTTGATGCTTCTAAAGTTTACCAAGTGATCACATTTGTCTAAACCAAGTTCTGAGTACACTGAAACGAGAAAAGTATAGTAAACTAGTACATTTATTGATTGAATTGCACACGAAAAGTCATTATCAAGCAAAAAATATGATCCTAAAGAGTTTTTCATAAGTTGTGTTGTTTCGATATTTCAGGATTACCGTATGGAAGATATATTGACGACTCAGTAAAGTACCCCAGGACTGTAAAAACTACTGTACTAGCAGATGTGGCATTTTGATGAGATTTTGATAATACCAGAACTCAGGTTCTGGCAGCTTCGAGGAATTGATTTTAATGCTTCAATATTTATTCATTTACTTCTTTAAAACATGTGAATGTTGGAATTGGGAAAACTGACAAATTAAATAACCGTTTCAACAATAAAGTTCTGCTACATTTTATGCTACGAATAGTTCATGTATGCATTTGCGACCATATTTATTATTATTGTTCAGAAACCTTTACCTGCAATACATATTATTAATTTTTGCGACGTCACCAGCGCTCATTCCAGACCGCTGTCCAATGGCTACACCTGATCGCCTGGGAGTAATGGTATCCCTGCCATTTTTGCTGAAGGCTGTTCTTGGGTAGTGCATAACACTTCCATAGTCATAGCCAACACCAAAATTAGAAATTGTGTTCACGTCGTACTTCAAAAAATTTCGTTCCCTACCAGACTCAATATTATTGATTATCCTGCATCCTGTTGGAAGTGACACAAGCTGCCTGCCTCCAATCCGACCAACCGAGCTGGAACAGCCGGACCCAGAGTATATCTCAACGTAATCACGTTGGTTTGTTCTGGGAGTGAATCTGATACAAGTTCTCCGGGAAATTTCGTACATAGCCTGTTGCAGCAGCCTACGTGAGTCGGCAGCTGAAAAAGAAATATAAGACCATAATTATTTAATAAATCCTAAATAAGAATATGTGGAGTACAAGTTTGAATTTGAAAAAAAGTATCAATATTTACGGTATCCAGAAGAAATTGTGTACGGAATTATAGCATTTGGCCAACGGTAGTAGGGATTGCGTTGACCGCTTCTTGTTGGTGGAAGTAGAAGAGAAGGGGCCACCTCCACAATATCACCTTCCAATAAATCCCCATTTCTCCTCCGGGTTTCCAGCAGAGCCTAAAAACGGTTTAAATAATTATTTATGTACGAAATGTATTTGCCGATAAAAGGAATGTTTCATCATTTTGAATATTTGAAGGAGATTATCTCACCAGTTCCAAACAGCACTGCACCAAAAACTGTCAAATACATTGAAACTTTTAGACCAAATGTTGCCATGATGTAAAGTATACGGCAGTCGTGTGCCAGTCACTGTCAATGTGAATAGATTTCTAAGCTATCTAACCCCGTAAGAAGTATTATGTCTTGTATAGTCGAACGAAAAAGAAACTTGAATGATCCACTGAAAACAAGACATCCTTATATATGACCCATTTTTTATTTAAGAAATGCAGGTCAGATAGTCAATCTAACAGAATTTTATGACTTGCCATCAATATTCATTAATTCCTCTTAGCAAATTAGCGTAATTTGCTATAATGCTGATATCTAGAAAGATTTCATCATTCTGATTGTAATATTTGCAATCTGCATATGTAAACAACTTTTTATTAAATTGAGCTCCTGTAAAAATGCACTGATCTAACCAACAGGTTTCATCGAATTTATAGATTAACCTAGCGTCATTAGATTTAAATGTTTAGCTATAAAACGAAGCTGGATCGGTCATTGGTGGAGCGTGTCAGCAATAACGAAATTTTATGTGTCAACAATACCTAAACTTTATTGGATGTTCGTGTGGTCAATTCCGAAATTTTATTGATGGTTCTTTTGAGCAGTCAGGAAATTAATTATATGACAAATCCGGACATTTTATTGTATTGGGAGTTGTTGTGTGCAATATGAAATATTATATGTGTGACCAGTGCCGAAATTTTATTGGTGGTTCTTGTGAGCTATCCAAATTTGTATTAATTATAGGTGTGGGCCATCACTAAATTTTATGGGTAGCTCGTGTCAGAAATTACTGAGAGTTTATGTGTGAATAATCCCAAAATTTTATTGAATGCACTTAAGAGCAATCAGGAAGTTTTATGTGTGACCAGTCCCCACACTTTACTGGTGGTTATTGTGAGCAATCCCGAAATTTTATTGATGGTTCTTGCGAGCAATCAGGAAATTATTAGTTTGAGCAATTCCGAAATTCGTCTGAAGAATCCCGACATTCTATTGTATTGGAAGTTGTTGTGAGCAATGAGCAATAATAAATATTATGTGTGACCAGTCACGAAATACTGTTGGCTCTGCAAGTAATCAGGAAATATTGTGTGGCCAGTCCCGAAATTTTATTGATGGTTCTTATGAGCCATCCGAAAATTTTATATGCGACAAGTCTTGAATTTTATTGGTGGCTCGTACGAGCAAACAGGAAATTCTATGTGTGACCAGTCCCGAAATTTGTTGGTGGTTCTTTTGAGTAATCCAAAAATATAATGTGAGCAATCCCAAAATTTTATTGATGGTTCTTGCGATCAATCAGAAAATTTTATTGTGGGTTCTTACTTCCATTAAAAAGTTCTATTGCGAGATCTCGTGATGCCTTACACCAAATGTCGCCATGATTTCGAGTGTTTCAGCAAATTTGGTTCAAAGTATAAGGCGAAGACCAAACAACTTGTTAAATAAACTTACCAAACTCGTATCCTTGTACCAGCAAATATTTAGGGATTTGAAAGTTATCTAACCATGTCAGAAATATTAATTCGAATATAAATAGTTTAATGAACGCACAATGTGAATGATCCATTGAATGCAAGACATCCTAATTTTTCGTTTAAAAATGCAGGCTACTAGGTAAGATGGAAAACCTCACCATAATTTATCAGTATTCATTAATTGGCGTATTTTTTATAATACAGGGTGATTCAGATTATGTTTGCAATACTTTGGGCATTCACCATCACAATATAGCATCATAGTAAAATAAAATCTGAACTAATTTAAAATAACAAAGGTTTAAACTTTCATTTAAGCCCTTCATCATGAAAAACTACCGCAAAATATGGCTACAATTTGAATTTGAAATTGGTTAGCTAGGAAAAAGTTTTACATGAATTTTTTTTGTCCGATAAATTTGAAATCGTGATTTCAAGCAATTCATTATCCGATTTTAACCGGATAAATTTTGATTCTGTTCAAAACCACTTAATTAACATTCAGGTAAAATTATACGCATAAAGAACAAACTAGTTTTTAGTTATGCATATGGGAATATTTTGCACTTTTCAGGAAAATGAAGTAGTGTGACATGGTCATATATGCTGACAAACATTAGAACTATTTCAAAACCCAATCAAAGTTTGAAAGTTAATCGATTTTTCCTCTTCCACGCTAAGATATTGGGAACTAAATACAGGTTGATTGTTAATATATCGCACTACATATATGGCAGTGACAGCCTGCTAAGCATGTCCACTCACTTTTGTCGTAATGCCTTCCATATAATCTGTATATATCAAGGTTGAACCACTAAAATGTTCCCGAATTTATGTCAAAATGAAAGAAAACATCCCATTTACCAAGTCTATTGTTTAATTTGATGACGTCTTTACGGCAAGATGAAAAAAACCCAAGAGTTTGTATGAAAATTTGTGTCAAATTTATCCATTGGAAAAATAATTTATTATCAAAATATTTTAAATGAAAATTTTGACTACGTATCTGAACCAAATTTTATGTGAGATGCCTCATATGAAACTTCAGACATTTCTTTTTTTAAATTTACTTAAGTCTCATGACAGTTTGCTACTATGTTTATTTGGTGCATCCTTAAACTTATGCAAACTTAAAGTGAATCACCCTTATGTACTGACTAATGGAATGAGGTAATTCTTCTGAATCAAATTATTGACAATCTGCATGTGTAAACAATTTAATATTTACGATGAGCTAGTATCAAAAATATTTCACTAAAAACATTTTGATGCAGTTTATTATTAATACGGATATCATCAGCATTTAATTATTTGTCTATAAAATATAGGTCGTCAATGTTTTATTCTCATTTTATTCATCGTTTATTATTATCTTTTCGTGTGAGCAATCCGGAAATTTTATTGACGGTTTGAGTGAGCAGTCCCCAAATTTTTTTGATGATTTGTTAGAGCAATCCTGAAATTCATCTGAGGATTATTATCAGGAATCCCGAATTTTTATAGATGGCTTGTGCGAGCAATCCAGAAGTTTTATTGGTGGCTTGTGCGAGCACTCCCGACACTTTATTGGTGGCTCGTGCGAGCAATCCTCAAATTTATTGATGGCTCGTGCCATTTTTATTCTCAGTATCTCCCCAAATCTCGATATTTTATTACAAAAAACAGCTTAAATTATTAGTTGGGTTTTAGGCATACTCAAATTTATTGCCGGAGAATAAACGTTAAACGTTACACGTTAAACAAAAACATTTCCAGGAATGAATTAATTCGAATCACGATAGAGAGATCTATTTATAATTTGAGGAGAAGTTGAGATTTAATCAGTTGCAGAAGTGTCATAAAGCAACGATAATTCTGCCAACACACTTTTTTAGCAATTGGGAAATGATATCAATGGTCAAACTGTAAGTTTGTGAAAGGAAGCATATTGCGTTCCATTAATTGTGTTTTATTTGCAAGAAAATCCATAATTGAAAATATATTTAAATCATTTCCAAAATAATTTTTTTCGGCGGTTTCATTCAGCAATCATATTCCAAATTCACTTGGTCAAATTCAGTTCAAACAATAGAACGTCATTGGTAAGTAATATCACCTTGAATAATATTAATACTAGGTTAATGGTTAAGGTTAACTATTAATAATATCTGCTATTCCGGTAAGAATTCGAAGTCCTCCATAATAAGTAACAATAAGACTGCCAAGAATTACTAGATTGTTGATGGCCCAAGTCACTAGACCGCAGGTAGCAAAGAACGTGTGTCCTGCACTGGGACCCATAAAATTAAACCTAGTGTTGTACACATTATACTGATATTGTTACTCGGTACGGAATATTCTGTTAGGGAAAAGAGACCAATCCAAAAGGGAACCATTCCGAGTGCGAAACTTTTGATGCCAAGTCCGATTTCTAATTTTCTTCGCCATCGCACGTTACACCGACAGCCTAATTCTCCGACAGCCTAATTCTCCGACAGTGACCACCAATGATTTTACCTGAGCTGTCTAGAAAACCTAAAACTAATTAATAGTTAATAAATATGAGCTACTAAATAGGTAGAGTAAGGAACTAGAACAAGTCGTTGTGTTTTTCTTCTTCTGGGTTTTAAAAATCATACAAGGCATATGTCGCAAACCGTGACAGTCAGCCTGTGTTACTCCTACTACAAAGCTGAGAAAATATTACCGCATTTGGATTCGTAAGTTGAATCTGCCAATGAGCATCAAGAACAGCAGCCGATCTCCATGTCCATTGGCCGTTTCTACATTCCATTCTCTCGTTGAATATTGTCGCTTAGGATTCCTGACGGAGTACATAACCGACATTTTGCTGGGTTACCAGAACCAGTATTTGAAACCACCGGTTTCGAATTTTATATTAATGTCTCTATAGAATGGTATACATTTAAAGCTAAATTTTACTTCATGTATTTAAAGCTACATTGAGACCGTTAAGGAAAATACAAAGGACTGAGGTAGTTAGTCAAACAAGATACTTTATTAACTCGTACTCGGAAGTATCACAATGATGTAAGAACAGACAAATAAAATAAAATTACTATTCCTGTTTAACTTAAATCACTACAAACAATTTTTTTTAAATATGTTCATTCTAACAGCAATACATTAGTAGTTACGTCGAGAATATTGCAATAATAATTAACTTTTGTTATCTTTTCGAATTTAGTTAAAGAATAATAATGGGCCACGGGTTGCTCTGCTTTAACAAGTCTAGTCCAATATTTTGTAGATCCTTCTATATTTTCTGCAGCAAACTTCCACTGCTTTAATACCGTTTCACTTGTCTCGTTGCACTTGATAATTTGGGGTAACGTGCTAAACATAAATATATACGCAAGGGCTATAGTACTTACTGCAATTAAATATAATTCCAGTGGGACAAACTTCCAAACTTTTAGTGTAATCCAATTTCCAAAGGCAAATACAAGAAACCCTGAACACATGAGACCGGTGGCTAATGGCGTAACTAAAAATCGGCCTCTTTGATTAATGCAAAATAATTGATGGTACAAATGTGTGGTGTAATCATTTAATGGTCTAACTGCAATTTGGTTTAAACAGTCCAAATAAATATTAAAAATGGTCATTGCGGGAACACTAAATATAACCATTATCCTGGATCCCTCTAATCCGGCCCATAGCGCTAAAGTAAATCTTAAAATTATAGCTGGAATTTGCGTGAACGGCACTAAAAAATGGTTTGGAAAATACACTCTGAGAAATAAGTTAAGAGGGTCTAATCCTCGAATCACTCCAACTATTGTTACAAGAATTCCAGAGAGAATTAGCAAAACCGTAAATCCAGTCACAATAATACCGTTTGCATCGCATTTTTCGCCCCGTATATATTTTTGATATTCTGTAAATCCAAATCAGCTTACTTAAATTTTCACAGCTAGAAAAATGTACTCTTAAAGTTATCTAGTAAATAATTTTTATTACCTCGCTTTAAAAGTGTCATGTACGATTCAGCTGCTTCATCCAATATCCTGTTCCTTGGAAACGGACGGAAATATATCCGTTTTTCAAAGAGTAACAAACTGTTATAATATTGGTTTATAAAACTCTCCAGGAATGGATGAAAGATAGTCACAAGAATGAGAATTATAGAACATGTTGCAGAAACCACCAGTAATGATAGTAGTTCCATGTGGCTCAACTTTATCTTCCCGAATATAAAGTCCTCTAATACCAAGACCACGCACAATATTAAATAGAACAGAAAGTTTGCAATGGCTGCACGGAACAGTAATAGTCGCATTGTTCCATGTTCAATTACAAACAACTGAATATTAGGATCCGCTCTTATTTTTCTTGTGTATGGCAATATGCTTTCGTAGAATTTGTTGCTGACGTCGATGGATTTCCAAACTAATGGCGAAGTCATTTTTGTGCAAAATTTGGCTTCAAATAAAGATACTTGAATTCAATCCTTCCTGACAACCAATCTTTTATCCAAATTCTTACTATAGTACTACAAAACTCACTTCTGAATTTTTTTCAAAAACGTTCCAAAATTACTAACCCGTTTTCTAATAATCCAAAGCAATACTGGTTGGCCTCGACACGTAGACGTTCAATAAACTAGGATTTTGCTATTGCTTCCGGAACTAAATATAAAAAATTAGATTTAATCCATCACTACAAAAATTTATTTCCCCATCAAAGGGCCATATCACAATCTAAATCCCTGGGCCCAGAGCAGAACCTGATTCTATAGCAGAGCAGAGCAGAGCTCTATATCATTCGGAAGATCTCATCGCGCAGATAATTTATCTTACGGGGTGAAAGTGGCTCCACTGTTCGCTGATGTAAATTTGGGACCTAAAAGCTGTCGTTTGGTTAACATGAAAATCAAAATTATGAATTGTCGTATGCTTAAAAATGATATAACACCAAAAATGAACAACTGGTAATTCTTACTTTTGTTTAACATAGCAGTTTGTATTAATTATTAATGTTCTACACTTCCTATAGACAAGATCGTTTTTAAAGCCTTTTGTTATGTGACACATATGTATATAGTAAATCCGCACATACGCAAAAAAATAAAAGTGGTTTGCTGCAATTACGATACGTATAAATCGTTTGACACAGTTGAGTTTTACAAGCGTTACACTACATTGAAAGCAATCGCTCATTTTTGTTCTTATATAAATATTAACCATTTGAAGATTTGGAGCGACTTGTGCCCGGCAAGAGAAACAACCTAAGAGACGAGATATTATGACTGACATAGGTCTTGCCGTGGCCTGCCCTGGGACCATGGGCATTTACGTTGCGATACGGCCCCTTAATGGATTATTTAACCAAAATCCAATGAGGAAATTAAAATAAACGGAATGCAATTTTCCATATAATCGGTAAACTTAAAGAAAAAGATATATTGCTGATAGCATATCGGAGACTACATGAGAATTATATAGCAGAGCTAATGTAGTTTTGGAGTAAAATTTAAGCACAGAAAAGCCATTATTTATAGTTCAATTTAATTATAGTAATCACTGCCAGACATCATGAATCTACTTATCAAAATGGTTTTCACATAGCAATAGTGCTGTCCCATATTTTAATATTCGAGGATATAATTAATTTTTAATTTTCCACGTGTAAACTTAACTTTTTTATTTTAAAACACCACATTACCATAGAACAGAGCCCGACGTAAGTATAAGAAAACTTTATATGTATGATTATGGTGCACTCTATTCAAACGTTACAGTTGAACCGGAAGATATTCACCATCCCCAGGAATATTCCGAATTCACTATCTCCACAACAGATGCATCTACCGATCTGACTATACCAAATGCCAGCAATAAGGAATATACGTACCTCCGAGACTGAATTTGTTTCCTCCCAGAACGCAATTGAATGCTCGAACCGTTATTCGTCTTTATTATAATCTTTAGCTCTTAATACAAAGACAATATAATATATAAATATACGTTAAAGCTAATGTGTCGTACACGGGTTAATTCATGTAATGAGGTACGGTTCAAATACATTTTTAGTAATAAACCGCTGCATTATATTTAACTCATTTCCAAAATAATTTATTTCAGGGGTATCACGCAGCAATTGTATTGCAAATTTATTTACTCCAATTTAGTTCAAACAATAGAATAGTTCATTGGCAAGTAAGTTCACCTTGTGTACTGTTAATATTATGTAAAATAAATAAAGCATGTTAAATATTTTTTTAAACTCGTTCAAAGTTATCGCTTTACTACTGCAGTTTTTAATCACATTGTTTCAGTCAAGAAAATTCCCACCAAATTCCCCCTTGCATGCCACATAGAATCCCATCCCCACATCCGTAACTTTGTATCCATCGATTTACTTACTCCTTCCCAAAAACTTGCTGAAACAATTCTATTTACACATGCGGAATTGTTGTCGAGGCAGCTATGATTAAGCTCGTCATTCCTTACACTTGGTCCATGGTAGTAATAAGTATATTAATTGTTCGGGTAAGAGGTCCTCCATAATAAATAAAACTAAGGCTGTCAAGATTTACAAGGCGTCACAAAAAATACGCCTCTCTGATTAATGCAAAATAATTGATGGAACAAATACATAAAGTGTAATTGTTCAATGGTCTCAATGAAAGTTGGTTTAAACAGTCCAAATAAATATTAAAAATGGTAATGGTAGGAACACTAAAAATAAATACTCTGGATCCCTCTAACCCTGCCCATTCAGCCAAACCATTTTTAAAAAAATTATTACTGGTATTCAAGTGTACGGCTTTTTCAAATAGTTTGGATTATATGCTTTGAGAAACAAGTTTAGAGGATCCAGTCCTCGGATGATTCCAATAGCTGTTATCGAAATTCCTGAGAAAATTAGCAAAACTATGAATTCGGTAACTATAATACCATTTGCATCACATGGCCCGCTGCGTTTATATTTTTGGTATTCTGTAAATTAACATCCGTCTACTTAAAACTTCACTACTAGCCAAATCTATTCTTAAAATGAACAAGCGAATAATTTTCTTTACCTCGCTTAAATAGTGTATTGTACGATTCCGTGTTTTCGTCTAACATTTTAATCCTTGAAAACCAAGCCAAGCATATCCGTTTTTCTAACTGTAACAAGCTATTGTAATATAGGTTTATAATACTGTCAAAGAATGGATGTAGGAGGAGCACAAGGCTGACAATTATAGAACATGTTGCCGAAACCACCAGTAATGACAACAGTTGTACGAAGTTCACCTTTATCCTCCCGAATATGAAGTCGTCTGCCAACAAGACAGAGCACAATATTAAATAAAACAGAAAGTTTGTAATGGCGGTGTAGAGCAGTAAGAATCGCACTATTCCATGCTCAATAACAAACAACAGAGTATCAGGATCCACTCTAATTTTTCTGGGATATGGCAATATGCTCTAACAGAATTTGTTGCTGATATCGATGGATTTCCAAACTAATGGCGAATTCTTTTTTATATCAGATTTGGCTTAAAATAATAACATTTGAAGCGAATATTTTTTCCAGATCAAATCTTGGACTGTTTTATCCAAAGTCTTGATATAAATTGTACAACAAAACTTACTTTAATTTTTTTCCAAAAACTTTCCAAAATCACGAAACCGTTTCCGAACAATACAAGGCAGTGAAGCAACTGGTTGGCCTCGAAAAGAAGGCACTTAATAAGCTAAGTATGCTCTACATCTTCCGTAAAGTAAAATTAAAATTTGATTTAATTCAGCAGAATAAAAATGTATTTTTGTGTCAGACATAATGGATTGCTTAACCAAAAACCTATTGGTAAAATTAAAATTTACGGAATCTAATTTTCCACATAATGGAATTCGAGTTGAAATACATTTAAAGCTAAAATTGTGTATTTAATTTTAAATATTTCGTACGAATCCTCATGAAAAGGCAAAAAATGGCAGATGGCATACCCGACATTAAATGAGAATAATTGAGCAGATGTAATGTAATTTTTGAGTAATATTTAACCACAGAAAAAAATCGTTGAAAGGTTAATTTATTTATAACAATTGCTAACATACATTTTCAATATAGGCAATAGCAATAATGATTTAACGTACGGTAATATTTGAGGATATAATTAATTTTGAATTTGAGACCTACACATCCTACATGATAAGCTAGTTTACAGCAAAATTGGAGATGTTCAACGGCTGTACTACTTCATCTGCTTGATTTTTGGAATTCCATCCGAACGTTATAGGCCACTGCTCAGTAAATACAATGGTACAAAATGCAGTAGTCAAATAATTCAAATGCTTTGAACAAATATATTACAGTCCAAAAATTCAGAATATTTTTTTTGTATTTCTGTAAAGTTATTACAATTATTTAACATTATTTTAACTACTAACGTTTTACCTGCTAAAGATTATGAGTTGGTTCAATAATTTAATAACTTTAATGTAAAAATACAATTTATACCATAAATATTAGATACATCAAATCATACTTAAGCATTATTAGATTTTCTAACCTGTTGTTTTGATATTTCTACAAACTTCACTACCTTCCATTTTAATTACCCTTAAAAATAGTTAATATAATAATTTACCACCGCTAATTATTTCTTTAGTTAATTTACAACAATGAACCAAGCTTTTTCAATGTATTAAATTTAGCAGTAATATATTGGTAGTCACTTCTAAAATATTACTATAGTAATTAACTTTTGTCACCTTTTCGAATTTTGTTAACGAATAATAATGCGCCACGGGTTGTTGTGCTCTCAAAAGCCTACTCCAATATTTTTTAGACCCTGCAACATTTCCCACCGCTAACTTCCACTTATTTAATACAAATTTGCTTGTTTCATTGCACTTTATAATTAGTGGTAACGTGCTAAACATAAATATGTAGGCCAATGCAATCAAACCTACTGCAATTAAGTATAACTCAAGTGGAAAAAACTTCCAACATGTGAGCGCAAACCAGTTTCCCCAAGCGAATAAAAGAAACCCTACACCCATCAAGCCAGACGCTAATGGTTTGACTAAAAATATACCTCTTTGATTAATACAAAATAATTGATGGTACAAATGAATGGTGTAGTCATTCAAAGAACGAACAGCGATTTGGTTTAAACAGTCCAGATAAATATTAAATATTGTCATTGCAGGAACACTAAAAATTACCAGTATTCTAGATCCCTCCAAACCGGCCCATAACGCTAAAATAAATCTACAAAT
>JAHZMV010004529.1:0-12482 GCA_027743765.1 Coecobrya sp. COE2 | reverse complement strand
GTTCAAAGCTTGCTTAGCGTCTTTCAGAGCCAGATAAGCAATCTCTTTTCGCCCCTCTGCTTTAGCACTTCCAGTGATTCCACTTGCTTTGCGAAGATAAGCTTCAGATCGACTAGCGCACAGTACAGCAATTTCCATTTCTGGCAGACCGTAAAGAGAAATTGCTGTGGTGAGACACTGCAATGCGTGATCGATTTTATTAGCTCGTGAGGAATTTAATGCGGACTTGGCTTCATCCTTGAGACGTCTCGCCTCAGAAATATGTTCTGGGCTGAGTGGACGTTGGTCATCATCATTCGTCATAATACTGCTGGACAGGAGAGAGTCTTCGCTAATACTCGGGCTCAATTTCAACTCTTCCAATTGCTTTTCAGACTCTCCGAAAGAAACTAGAATTTTCTCAATTTCATTCCTAGAACAAGAAGAGGTCAGGTTAAGACTTGTTGGAATAATGAAATGCTACCTTACTATCATTCCAATTAATGGATGCTACTGTTATTTCTTGCATTGATCATGCGTTGTTATATGTTTTCATGAAGGTTAGACTGACCAGAAGTTGAGTATATGTACAAAGATTACAAAGATGATCGTATGATTTTTACCAATATCGACAAAACTCATCATCGTCCATGCTTTTCCGCTGATGTTGAGTTGCCTTGTTCCGGAAGGAGATTAGCTGTTCAAGCCTTTTGTTTTCGTCTTCTAACTCACTTTTCATGTTTTCTGGTACTTTGAACTCAGTCTCTTGAAGAATGCGGCTGAGCATGGTGAAATCCCAGTTGTTAATATCACCTTCTTCAAGTGTGAGCTTGTGGAGGCGACCACAAGTCTGATAAACAGGAGAGCCCAGCCCAGTCACAAATTGCTTGCCGAATTCGGGGGAATCTGACCATTCTATGCTTTCACTCATCTTCCATCGTCGGCGAAAAAGGCGACGCAGAAGAGTGCATGCACGTCGCAGTATAAGCACTTCCAGGCGCACCCAGTCATGACAATCTGAATTTCCCATGATCACTTCGTTTTCAGATTTTTTTTCCTAAAAGGAAAAATAGACAATTTTTGAAAAAAATATTCAAATGTAAATACAAAATTTTTTATATGTTGTTCTCTATTACATTCATGCTAACAAATGCCACATACAGATATTGCAAAATTCTTTCACTAATCCCCTCTCTTCAACTCACTATCGTTCTCTTACCCTTTTACTTACGCACGAGCACACTCTAAAATGTCAGTTTATTCTTTTCCTGATAACCTAAAAAGTGAACCTGATAATTCCTCTTCTAACTTGCAACTGAGCAAGAGTACTGACTCATCTGCCAACAAAATCTAGAATGAAACAACACAGAATCAGACTTCAGTTAACAAGTTTGACTTGACACTGACAGGTCAGAAATGGAAATGAACAAGGAACTCCCTCACTTCACATTGATTGTTTTGCAATTTTGCAAAAACATAATGTAATCAAGTAGCATGAAATTTGTTTATGCAAGATACGATAATCCCTCCATCCGTATCATCCAAAAATCCACAAGTATATGTTTTGATAAGCTTATTAATCACACGTCATCGTGTAAGTACGATTGACGTTGTATAAATTCGATTAACAACACTACCGCTTCACACTCAATAAATGAAAAAAATGTTAACAAACCTTTCCACTCTTTCTTCCCAATACATCCAACAACACTAACAGACTTTTTGCTTTAATTACGTATTCCAAAAAAATGGAAGAGTAATTAGTTTCATGAAAAGTTGTAGATTCACAGACGCTACATATATAAAAATGTCTTTTATCTTTGTTTCTTTTATTGACTTTTGGTGAGAACGTAAAGTTGTTCTTTTCGCGTCACTCTCATTAATCGACTTTGTCTATATAGTCGCCACACGAGTAACTTTACACTTTTCTTTCTGCATACAACAACAATTGCTATAAAAGTCAACAGTATTCTTCCTTGACCATCATCTCGTCTCGGATTCCCATAAGATACTAAACACTTTCATCCTGCTTGCTACTGAAGGTTATACGACAGGTTTGCCGTATATGCATGTGTGTAAACCGCAGAGATAGAGATAGACAGTTGAATGGTGGTGGTATGGTTTTTTAGAGTGAAATGAGATGCCAAGATGCCACCTTGCCGTCATACCTACTTTGTTTGTGTTGTTGGCTCACCACTTCACAATTCGCAATCACTCCTACCGCGCTGCGCAGTGACTAGTAAAACGCAAAGGATGGAAGTGTGGAACTTACTGAAGTGCAAACTTCTTAACCAATTTAATGTTGTAGTAGGCCACAAGACGACTAAAAAGCGATGACATTATGCTAAACAAACATCCACTGGAACAATTTATTCGGAAAATTATGAAGATGACGATATTGCAAAAACGACATAATCATATTATTATTATCCGATTTTTTATTAGGTATTGTCTTTATGACACAAAATTTTTTGTTGTCTGTTACCTTTTCACGTATTGTTTTAGATTGCGATGATGTTGCTATATTCTTTTAAAAAGATTATGAAAGATCCTTCCACTAACCAAATGCGAGTAGGTATACCAACACAGGTAAAATGGCACATAACCACTCCATCCACAGGACATGGAGGGGGAGAGAGAATGAAAGTGTTTTTCTAAAAGTTTGCTTGTTCAAACAACAACTTCAAGTATATCAAAAAACTCAACTCCTGGAGTGCTATCAAGTTGATGTGGTTGCGTAAAAGGCTTTACCCCAGAGTGCGATAAAAAAACCTTTAAAAGAGCAGCCGCAGGTGGGGTATATTTTAATATTAGAAAAATATGACAGGCTGTAACTATTGTTTCATTTCCAATAGCTTTCGCAATGACTTCATGCTTTAAAAATCCTAGTATAAAAGTTTAATAGTTCTAGAATTACATAATGGCAGCCATTTTACTTCTAAAATGCTCAAAATGATGGATATAAAAAAACTTGCACTTTTGCGTTTGAACTTTTGATTTGCATATCTTGATTTGATCACTTATTGATTGATAAGAGGAAACGGTATAGCAAGGCAAATCATTTTTTAAGGTAAATGTTCAAAGTGACGTTTGTTTGTATGAAAGTTGTAAATATGAGGACAATTACAGGAGAGAACGCAGCCAGCTTCTTGTAAAAAGTCAAGTCACGACATACCCCATGCCTGTTTCTTCAATTCAATCCCTACATGTTTGCATGGTCCATGCGTGACACAGCTTCATGTTAGCTCATTATACAATTTATCCGGCATCCCGTGCGTGGTGGTGGTGGTTTTGTGGTATAAAAAGGTAAAGCGTAAATATAAGGTATATTTATTGCTTAATTTTTAATACGAAGTTTAAAACGTTTACGTATAATCCTTTTAATTGGCTGTACAGACTTTTCCTACGCTACATCTTGGCAATTTACTAGCAAGTTTCTCCATATAATATACACTTAATAGGAGTCACCTTGCTCGCATTTTGTAAATTCAAGTTTGATGTAGTATGCATAGCACACACACTTGAAATTTTTTTTATAAAAAGCAGCAGGCAGTCACAATCATTATTATCATCCGTCGTCCTATGTGCTTGTTGTGCATTAAGCGTCCTCATTTTAATTAAATCATGTAGTTGATTTACAAGCACATGCCAACACATTAAGTAGGCTGAATTAAACATTAGGGTGTTTTAAATATTATTGTTTTGATATATGCCCTGGCGTTTTTAAAAGTTAGCACTGCTGACATTCCAAACATGAAAATGAAATACTGGACGGAGTATGAAAATTAGAGGAACTGTTGAGATTTATTATTGCGAAACTACCTTGCAGTGATATTGAACGTGATATATGGATGAAAAATAGTTGAGAGATGCGAAGTGGTGAGAGCATCCACATCCGTTCATCCGTCAATTCATGCACTAGAAAAATCTTATGGTTTTTTAAGCATCATCATGAAGAATTTGTTGAGTATGACATAAAAGGATGGAAATGGTGATGACGTTAACCATTATCCAAGTCATTGCATTGTTGTGTGTGTGTGGATGCTCAAAGATAATCATGACTCATTTTTTACTTGTGCTAATTATGCACATTTTAGTGTTTTTGCTGTCACATCACTACTGTGGCTGCTGCTGTTGTAGTAATAGTGTCCAGTAGCAGAAAAATTATATTTCATGGGGAGTTACTGGAGTAGCGTAGTGTTTTTTGAAGAGTCATCTTGAACGAAAAAAGTTTTGCACACTTGAAAGCGTTTACAATAAAAGTGTACTCATGTATGATGTAATATGATAGATAAGAGCAGTTTAAGCCTTTCTTCTTCTAGGTGGGTGTTCTGTCGGACAGATCTTCCAGCGAAGCTCAATAATGTGCCTACATGGTGCCAAAAAATGAATAATTAATTTTTTGTCGTGCTAGCATAATCATCTTCATCGCTACTCACTGGACTGAAATTATTGAAAGCGTCACATGTCGCTAGCGATTTAATCGTTTTATGCTGACGGGTGAGACAATGTATAGAAAAGCTGTAGCACTGAAAAATTATGGCATGCTTAGAACTTTTCATATAATGAGGAGCTGACATGGTGTAAAAACAATTTTACATACTGATTGACAATGAGCACAACAAAACTTGATAAATATATTCACAAGGATAGGCTATTAGAATAAGGCGACAGTCAACAGCCACACTAGAGAAGGAAGGAAAGAACGACAAAAAAATAAGTTGCCACTTTGGCAGTGGTACAAGATTGCCATTTCTAAATGGTAATCGTTGAAAAGTGTTCACGCGAGTTTCAGTATTCAATCATGCATTAAATGTATCAATTTTCGCGTCATAGGGGAACCTCCAGGCAAATCAAAAAGTAGGTTACCATTTTAACTACATAGCGAATATCAATTACTCGCTTCACTTATTTTTTGGCACTTAACAATATTATTTAAAATTCAAAATGATATGTGAATGTTTGACTTTATCTCTGTTTTGCCAAGTGCATCAATTTCTTTTTACATGAAATTGCAAGTAGACCTTTTGGGGACGAGCTTTTTAGTTTTTCCTGTCCTGTAATTTGCCTATGTATGTATTGGTAAAGCAAATCTGACAGATTTGACAAGTGGTCATGTTTAGGGTCGTCAGTCATTTCATTCCCTTAAACAATCAATGCAGTAGTCAACTTTAGATTTGATACACATGAAGTTGACCAAATCCACCTTACACAGCCTCGCGAAGTTATACATTTTCATTACATAAGCATATACATAACTGATACCGACACCGGAGTTCTTTAATCAATTAGAATTAACAATCAATTCAATCTGCTTCCACTTTGCAGACTGTACAGTTCTTTCAGCCTCTGGCTACATAGCTACTTATTTATGAGTAATTCCAATCCTGATCCTGACCACACAACATTACCTAATTACCTACTACTGCAATAAATTGCTTGTAACAATGAAATATTACAATTGTGTAAATAGCTCCGCATTAAAATCTTTTAACTAGATAATTCATTTTGATTGATTGACGCTGACGTGAAATAAATGTAATGCAGAACACCTGACCTACGTACATATAAGCGCTCAGATCAGGTTGCTGCTAGTACCAATGAGTATTTTAGCAGATTTTTATTACATGCACGTGCTATTAGTATGTGGTTTGAAAACCTACTGGCAGCAATATTACTGTTTTTTAATTTGAAAAAACGAGCTGGCAACCACTTTTAATTTTCATCTCCGTTTCATAAAGCGTGGCTTTTAGAGAAATACAACCACACCGATACAGACATGGACGTCCGGAACGTCAGGAATACAATGAAATGCCTGCCTGCATACCTACCACCTGCCGAGTCGTGTTGTGGGAGGCTTCCTTTTGTTGTCCAGCAGCGGTGCCATATTCCTACCATATTTGACGTATCAGTTCATCTAACCCTACTCCCACAACCACAGGAAATGGATGAATTTGCTACAATCCCTCTTCAATTTTACTTCTAATGGATAAATGTTGTTAAAGCGTGCACAAGAAAAAATATACAGATTTTAATTTGTATACTGCGCAGTATGCGAAAATTCCAGGGAAATATTCCATTATACTACTTTGATTATTATGGATAGCCGAAAGGCGAACCTCCCACGATGACGATACATGAATGTCATATATACAACGCAGCAGTCAGCAATATAAATTTGTGAGTTGAATGTTACTACTTTTTTATGTTTTCACGTGTAACAAAAGTAATAATAATAGCATCATCATCTAATAATAATTTAAATGAGATCGTGCTCTATTATGCAATGCAATAACAAGAGGGATGATTTATAATAATAGTAGAGAGGCTTGTTTGTGGCAGATGACAATAAAAGGAGAACGAGAGTTCTTTCCTTCTTATGCGCAAGCACATTGTGAGCTACAATTGCCGTCTTTGTAGAATAGAAAAATAATTTTGTAAATTGCTTTTTTTGCTGGATGAACTTTTATTAATGGAAATGTTTGTGAAGATATTTGTTGTACATACATTTTTGTGCCAACCATATCCCGTACATATACCACAGGATGTGATGAACAAATTGGATTTAAATAGATTACTAGAAAAAGATTTGTTACTTAAAGGTACCTAGTCACCTTCACAATAAATGTTGTTTCATTCATTCTACATCAGATAAAATCTGTCTCCACCACTGGATCCTTTACTAGCTAATCTAAATAAAAATCTTGTAACTAGTTTATTGCTTATTATTATTATAGAGTTGGTTACCTTTAATAATCGAACTTTCCAGAAATTAGGTTACACAGCCAATCAAATAAAGAATTCTTTTCCAGGAATTCAAATTGAACTTCACATATTGTAGAACTTTAAATTTTGTAGCTTCTCTTTTGTCCTAGTATTTGTATTGCTCGTTAAACATGCTGGAATAAACAAGCCCGTAGCTCACATATTTCATAATCACTGACAAGTTTCTCTTTAGAAATTAACGTTATTATGTTGAAAGCTTTCCAACAACGTATTTTACTTTTTTTATCTTGTGCTTTGCACAATCACCAGAAATATGTTGACCGCAAATAAGCACACATTAGAACCACAAAATTGGGTATTTGGCTTGGATTTGCTGGGTTTTAGGGCTCACTTTTGCATATAACCCATACCACACCTGAATAGGCTCTTATCATTATCGCATCTTGATAACCTGAATGGCAGAGCTTCAAATCAAATATGAGCACAACGTGCGTCTAGTAACAAACTCCAGAGTAAAAATGAAAATCATCGCGTAAACAAGTTATAATATATATGCAGATTTATTTAATATACGCTGTACTAAAAGTAGAATGGATAAATGGATAGTTTATTAGCAATATTCTCGTTGAAAGCCCTGTGGTAAATGGATACAGGTAATAATAAACAAAAAATACCAATAATAGCTGAACAAAGTAAGGCCGTTGCCGACATGCTGATAATAATGATGTGATAAACTTAATTGAAAACGATTATAGGTACGTAGTTTACCACCTATAGATTGGCCAATATAAATGTACACTCTAAAATGACTAATCGAGCGAGCTAAAGAATCGCTTTGTAGTAAAATGATTGTAGTGAAAATCCACTGTACATCGTGCTCACACACAATAATCATGTAAAAAGCTTCGTTTACCGACAACAATCTCTTTAAATTGCTTATATAGTTATTATACTAGAGTATTATATTGATAATCCATTCTAAATCATGGACAACTAATTCGCTAACCAAACCATGCAATCTTTTATGGAGCCAGAAACAAAAATCATGATTATCTTTGTTATTCATTGTTGTGTGCGCAGCAAAGCCACAAACCAAACAGACTTACCTTCAGAGTTTTTTTTATCAACTCTAATCACATCGCCCCGTTCACGGACACGAAGCAGCAGAAGCGTCTTGGAATGCCCTGGAAATAGGTGTGTGCTGTTGTGTGTATTATTTCTCAATCTCAATGAACTCTCCACACTCACTCCACGAGAGAAATGGAACAATATAACAATAAAAATGTCGATGATACGCTGCTCACACTTCTTGGTTTCGTTCAGACAGATTTTCTAAGCGTGAATGCTATGTGCATATTTTATGTACATTCCATTGGACACTGATGACAAGGTGAGATGAAGATGAAATCTCTTTTATGAATACCTATTATGTATAGTGCATTGTAAGGAGTAATATAAATGATTGTGATTCGCGATATAATCGCCATAAATTCCTTTCACAATGTGTGATATAAAAAATACCTGCTGTCGTGCTATTATTATCCAATAAAAGCAAAAAAAATACTAGAGAACAGAAATAGTATCACTGGCATTGCTCATTAGGAAATGATACACAGGTAATGTAGTATTTATAGGCTGCAAAATGTACGCGACAATTTATGACTGAACGCGCGGTGTAATATCATAAGCAACATGGCAAAAGTTGACGTTGACACATGATGGATGCAGAAAACGCAGCTGGATATTTTATCACATTGCGCCGTAGAGTCGGTTTCGAGGAGATTGCAAATTATACGGATGGCGAAAAAGAGCAAAGTGCGCATTTTGTCAAGTTGCAAACAAAATGGTGCATTGTTGTTTGCCGAAAAAGAAAACATAAAGATTCGAGCATTTGGATGTACATGAGTCAGAGAAATGTTTTAATGTTTGGTTCGTGATTCGTGATAGCGCAAAAGCTAAAATATAAAATTTGTCTCTGAAGTGGAATGTAAAAAAATTAAGTATCAAGTTCACTACACCATTTATACTTTTGTTTATGACAACAACTAGTTTAATGATTGGTACTATTTTCTTTGCATTTAATTTTTAAGGGTGTATTGTCATATTTTATGCGTAATTGCCGGCTTTGTGACTATCTCAGGTTCAGGAAATGTCGTAGGGACATTAAATGGAGCGGCAGAGCTTGCATAAATTAGCGTTTTACCTTGTTGTGTATACTGTAATTAGAAAACTTTTCAGAGATTAGTATGCCGACTGAATCAATAATCTGCGTTAATAAATAAAGATTTTACGGTGGTTATTTATGTTTTTAGTGCGTCAATCTGAATACTGAGCACAAAACAATGTAGGTAGGTATACGAAACGCTTAAAGTCAAATGGCGTGAAGTGTGCAGGAATAGGACAAAGGGCGACAAAAACACTAAGGTAAAATACGATAATAATATTAACGATCCTCATTTCTCACTACATTCCCCCTCTTCTCCTTCGACTATGATTACCGTAGCGGTAGGACCATTAAGTGAATGGTGCGGATACAGTATATACGCAACAAGAGGAGAAACATTGAAATGAAAAAGTCATGAATCTATAATTACGTTTTAGTAGTTTATATGTAGATTTAACTAGTATATAAGTACATGCATGGCAAACCTGAGTATATATTTCCATCAATAATTCCACTTACCTTTTTTATCTTCTTTAAAGATATGTATACCTAACTTGAAAATTTATTGTTATATTGGATATAATTCATATAGGTATGTTATTTCTAACGTATCATTTGCAAAGTAAGCAAAATATATTGCAAATGTGCCTACTTTATTAGTACAGTAATAGGCACGAATGAATACTTGATTGTATACGATTTTTTCAAATATGAATTATACATCGAAGGAAAAAACTGATCACATAAAAAGGCGTGAGATGTGAGAAGATTTTATGGGAATCTTCGTCCGTGTCGTGCCCTTTGTCAGGTGAGGGAGGCCGGACAGAAGCAGAGTGTGTACCAGCCAGCAAGTCAACTCGGTCAAAGAGACAGCAAAAATTTTGTTTCGTTGGATTTTCTGAGGGACCAATTTTGCGTAACTTCGACTTAAGAGTCAAGGAATGTGGACATTATTACATATACCTATACCTACAAGCTAATATGCATAGATAATATGTTTGTAACTTTAATATTTTATGTCGTAAGAGCAGGATGCTATATATCTACATTTTTAAAGTTCGTCTTTTCATTCTTTAGTTTTTGTGTCCCCTTCTCCATTTTGCAAAATGTAGTCGATTCAGAGCGATTTACAGATACGATATTTGATAACGTTGTTGTAACAAAAAAGTGAATTGGGAGAGAGGGAGGATGAATAGAAATGGGCTGGACTTTTATTATAATGCTAATATTTGAGCTTTGTTATTATTTCAATGATGATGGTGATTATTATTCACCCTTCTCATCTTTCATATAATCATCATGAATCACAGTAGTAGTGAAGATGATTGTTTTCAATATAAAACTTCAACTTTCTTATTTTTTCTGGGGATAAAAAAATAAGACGGCTTCTCTTTGTTAAAAATATACACGCTGGCTTAGCAAAACTCCAAGAGATTATGCAGCTCTTGTTAATGTGATCTTGCGAGTCTTTTACTTGAATAAATGTTTATCCAACGATGAATACTGACTGACTGCACACTAGTGAACACTGTGTAGAGTGAAATTACAGTTTCACAGCTTATTATTTTGCGGCTTAAATGTACATTTACTGAATTAATGAGTAGCACGGGAGAACAGCTCATTGCCCGTCTGCTAATCTTTTTAAATGCAGAGCTTATAAATATATACCGTTTTATGAACGATAAAGTGTGCATAATCTTATAAGCATTGCTTTTACGGTGTATTTGCACCTGTCAAAAACATTTCTTGTTAGACTTAATTAATACCAAACTACCTGCTTGATGATTCATCATGGCAAATAATAATGAAAATACCTAACACTAAAAAGTCCAGCAACAAAGCCAGCAGCGTAACAGCACATTAGCACATGTACTAATCATGTTGTGTTGCAAGAGAATCTCTGCCTGTCATTCGTTCATTAAAAGCTTCCTTGTAAAAAAACAACAATGCAAGCTATAATTGCGTTACGTGTAAATGTTACGTTATACACACACAAGCCTTTTTTATCATTCTATTTTTCATAAGAAAAAAGCCGTCACGAGTTCACGTAAAAGTATCAAATCTATGCACCATGAACGTAAGCAGTTGTCGACTCAGTCAGTTTTTTATGAACTATGCCTTAAAATTTCATTCAGGGACCAACCTTTATGAATATAAACAACGAGGAAAACATGTCCGACAAATTTCCCAAATTTGCAACGTTTATTAGGTATAATTACCGATTATTCTCTTGTCGTGATTATTCATTACCCAAAAGTTACTCCAACTTGGAGGTAGTCGTAAACATTCCAGTTAGTTCCAGTCGTAGACACGCAGCCATCTACCTAGTGCCACTACTGGAACTTCCTTTTTCAGAAGTAAACTCTAATAAAATTTACAATAATTATTAATTTTATAAAAGGATGAAGATATTATCTAAAGATGTTTACCTATTCCGAAGAGGATAAGAATTTATTTCTGTAGTTTAAGATTTCAGGGCTGGTTTCATCTTGAGTTTTTTATTGGCGGAATGACGCACAGAATTTTACCTAAACCAGACAGCCAGGCATAATTGATCAACCCAATGGAATTAGGTATGTATGTACACGTATGTCAGCATTTTGCGTGGAGAACAGATAGAAGTTAAATTCAAGTGTGACAGAGCGGGTGGTAAGATAATTTACTAAACCAACTATGTACTGAACATACATACTTCATTAAACATTTAAGATTGAGCTCAATGTAATATGTATAATGAAAAATACGTAGCATGAAATTTGTAATTGAGATTGTTTATACTGTAGAATAAACAACTATGTATAAATATTGGTTCCAAAAATAAAAAATTAAATAGCCTTCTTCACAACAACGCAATTATGAGGTTCTCAGTAACAGATTTACATACAAATCAAAGGATTAAATACGAGGTAAGTATAATCCTATTTTTAAATAATTCTTTAAAACCATGTCTCATTATTATGTACAATGTACATGCGTATTTTGAATATAACACTAATGTATAAACTACAATATAAATGTTACATTATGCATCATATTTCCTGTGTAAACGTATTTCCTGTATTTCTACGCGTTCCCAATTCATTTATTGGGTGCTAATCACTCATTTCTAGGTAATGTTTGCTTTCCTTGTTTAGTTATGCATGCAGTACATACTGCCTAAACGCCAACGCAAAATCTGCATCTGATTACGCACACGTTTATATACCTATATTTTAAGGTTGCGCTTGAATGAATTTCCTGCAGACCTGTGCATACGAATCTCTGTCAAACAATTTTTGACATCCAGCTCTAGCTGATGGAGGAACAAGAGAGAGTATTTCTGTGATGAAAGCTTTACAGAATGTCAGTCGTTAGCATTGCCCCCAGCGATGATAAATTTATCAAGATCGAAAACTGTGGTACTTGAAAAACTTCACTACCTGCAGCAGGTACCCGAAATTTTCCATGTTCTAATCTCTACACACTAGAATCTAGGGCCTAGATGATAATCAATCATTTGTCTGTTTAGCCAAAGGATGATATGCGGGTTGTTAGAGATGTCAAATTATCTGATCTTATCCAAATTTTCTTACCCATATCTGATACACATCGAAATCATCATATATTATATTAT
>JAHZMV010004528.1:0-17072 GCA_027743765.1 Coecobrya sp. COE2 | reverse complement strand
CTCATGGAAAACAAGTTTAATAGGTAGATAAATGCTCTACGTGGTAGCCATGAATGCTTATGAAAAACATTCCGTGATACGTCTCTACAAAATATTTTTTTCCAATGAAATCATTGAGACCATTTTACTCTAGCATATGCAATGCCAACTACTTGGAAAACCAATTTTATCATTACGTTCATTAATAAATAATCTCAACAACTACTAGGTAATGTCCATAAAAACATATTATTTTCTCAAACTTGGTAAGATGACATACGCCCGAGAGCAAATTTTCTGGGTTGAACTTTTTTTAACAAGTAATGAAACCCGTTTTTTATACGAAAGGAGAGAGCTTTTTTCCAGTATATAAGCAATGCATTGAAACAGCTATGATCAATTCCATGGTTGAATCTAGTCAAGTAAACAAATTTGAACTGGATTTCTTTATTGAAATTTTCAAAATTTAAAGTGATCAAGTTTTTATAGAAGTTATCCGCGTGAGACAAATAATCTCGTTTCATCAGTCCTGATACTTTTGTTTGAGATTCTCATTAATTTTTTTTCCGACATGGGCTTCTTCCGTCTGATAATATTATTCAGTTTCTACTGTGTTGTAATGGTCCAAACCGGGGACAGTATTCCGGATAGAATATGTGCAACATTTTATTCGGGAAATGATCTTGAAGGCGAGGCTTTCGTAATGAAGGATTTCGATCAGTCAGTTAACACCAAAAGAGATTACAGGTCTTCTGTGAATGGATGGAATTATACCAGTTCGGCTACAATTGAAGAAGGCTGTACTGCTAAAATTTGCAATGGAACATATTTTACCGGATCCTGTACGCATATGAACACATCAGTCATTAACAATAATACTTTTGTTGGGGAAATGCAGTCAGCTTCGTGTACATGCTCACGGGTAAAAACAAATTTGATCCTGCATATATTTTATTAATTTTTGTTTATAATATTTACGAAATCTCAGCAAATTCTACTTCTTCAAGGCAGGATTTATATAATTTTTTTAATATTTCGAATTTAAAAATGACAGGAATGCAAGTGCGAAAATGTTGAACTTGAGTGGAACGAGTATGGAAGGGCTTACCTGAAAGGTGGCTGTAGTACTTGCAACAGTGAATATTTGCCACTAACTGCCCTTTCAAATGATGCATTTTCTTCTGCCGGAGATTCGTTTGAAACCTTCGTACTTCGTAGAGGCTGCAGCTTAAAAGTTTACGAAGAGTCGGGCTATAATGGAAATGTCACACAAATTTCTAAGGAAGTGACTGAGGTAAAAAATAATTTAAGCAATTCTTACTCCGAAAATTTCTACAATACCTTTTATTGCTTATAGTAGTACTATCTTAATCATTAATTATTAATTATAGTACTCTTTTCTATTTTGTGTGAATAGAATTTGCAGCTCATTTTTAGGTCGTACGAATTTGATTGCAATGACAATCTACCTGAGCTTTACGTAATGGCCTCTCGAAATTCGTCTTGTAAGTGACTGTTATAAATGTTTACACATGTGTACTTGTGAAATAATTTCTAATAGTGAATTTACTTTTTAATTATGTAGATCCCCCGTTGATTGAATTACCTGATACACATGAGGAATTGGTTCAAATTTATTCTAAAAATTCTACTTTGAGTCGACGTCCAGGTGTCCGAGCGGCTTTTAATTCCATTGACACTGGAAGTTGGCGGAATGCTTACATTCTTTTCATTGGAACGCCTCATCCAGTGAAGAAATAATTCAATTTGTAACCAAATAATGGAATATTGTTGTGTATTATTAGTTTATTTGAATTTGTGTTGTATACGATACAGAGATACACTGGGCTAACAAATTGCGAAAATCCAACGTGGAAATCTGTCGGGTAATTCCAAACGACATACATATTTAATCTTGTAATTGAGCAAAAAATATCGTTCAATATTTTTATTACCAGTTGGCACTATCTGCACAACCAATAAGTTTGATTGTTTGCCCTACAGAGAATGTCGGATTCCAGTTAATTTGGACCACATGGGAATTTCAAATACAGAAATTCGATTCATCTTTTATTATTCAATAATTTTGATTGTTTGCCCTACAGAGAATGTCGGATTCCAGTTAATTTGGACCACATGGGAATTTCAAATACAGAAATTCGATTCATCTTTTATTATGATAACGACGGAGGATTTTCAGAGCAATCCGGTGATGACCAAGATTTCAGACTAATGGCTACCCTGGACGAATATTTTGCTAATCATACGGAACTTAAGGACTCAATACCCAACGCAGTTATAATTAGCGACTCAGTAATATCCACCAATATAAGCAGCAGCACGTCCGATTTTCAGAGAAAGCTTCGTCTACTGAATTCCATTCGTGGTCGTGTTTTGGATGAGAGTTACTCCAATGTTATATTCCAGTTGTCTCATCTCAACTTTTCAACCGCCAGACGTCAACCCGAAGCGGTAATTGAAAAATTTGATGAGGCAATCGATTTGAACTGGAAATTCCCAACTCCACACCATATTATCCCCAAGCATTTCTATCGTAGTGAAACAAGAAAGACAAACGGTTTCTGGAAATTGGAAAATGAAGAGTATTGGCCCAGGAATCTGGAAGAGAATCTGAAACTTGTCGCCGAAAAACGTGGTGACGATCTAGGTCTTGCGATATTCAATGCTGCATTTAAATCTCAACGGATAGAACCAAATACTACAGTCGAAAGTATACCCGTGCTTCCTAGCAGCCATAACAAAGTGGATGAATTTAGAACAATTGCAGAGCTTCAAAATAATAGACCGCTTTTCGGAAGTCCTGCGAATAATCAGAAATATGATTCTGACTTATTTCTTGATGATGAAAATGTTACTGATGAATCTGAAGAAGAAGAACCTGGACAAGAATTACTGGGACAAGCAGAAGGCCATAGAATAAGGGATGAGACAAATGATGAAATGTCCACTGTTGAACCCGGAATCATTGAGGAGAAATGTGACACGTTAAACGCAACAGAATTTCTTCTACAACAACTCGGTACTCGAATTGGAATTTTAGAAACGAAATTGGAGGACGAAGTAAACGCAAGAATAAAGGATTTTGAAAACAATGATGCCAAATTTCTTGAAGCAAGAAGAGACAGCGTAACTGATTTTGAAGTTGTTAGGCAGAATGCTACAAACGAATGTGAGCAACAAATTAATTCCTTAAAGGAAGTGCTAGAAAGTAAATTTTCGGAAGAGACAAATTCAAAATTGCAAGATAAACAGCAATTTGACGTCGTATTGGAAGAAATCAGGAGCGATTGGGAGACAAAATTTGAGTTGTTACAGCAGCAGTTAAACAATAAAACAAGAGATCTGGAAGATCAGCTGGAGGAGGAGAGAAGTTTAAGACAATCTGAGCTGTATAAATTAAATACCGATATTTTGGGTAAGCTTGTTTTGGTTTTGGATAAAATGTATAAGGACTTAGTATAAAGATTTATATTGGATGGGATCTTCCAGAGCTTTATGTAGTTACAGTGAATTACTTAAAAATATATAATAATTATATTGTAATTGTTTTGGTTAATGTAGAACATGCGATACATATTTACGATTTATCATTATGTAATCATAGCAGCGTAAAAGTTTTGTCTGATGAAAATATGCAATCTTGAAACATTTCATTCATTCATTCATACAACGAAAATAATCCTGAAAGACTGACATAAATAAATTCATGGTAATCATATTTGAAATAATCCCTTTGTTTAAAATATATTTACTTTAAATCATAAACTTGAATTTGAACTTGGAAATAATTTATTGCATAATAATGCAAAGCTCACAAAAACCACACGGGTAGAGTCACAATCTCCACTGAAAGAAGAATATTATGGTGTAATATCGTCCATGAGTTTTGACAAAGAGTCCAGGCAATTTTTGTCAATTCTGACAAGCTGCTACAGAAAGTTTTGGAGAGCGACACACCAAAATGATCTCCATCAAATTTCCAGTATTTTGGTATATCGTTCTCAATTCGCCCCAAAATTGCTGTAGCACCTTGTCAAAATTGAAAAAAATTGCTTTGTCTCTTTGTCAAAACTGACAAAATTTGCTGTGCCTCTTTATAAAAAATTATGGATGGTATGTTATTAATAACACATTATGGAATACTGCTAAATTCTGTTTGTTTCAAATTACTATGCAATATTTTGTATCACTTAAATCGGAACACACATCATAACATTTACGCTGTAATTGAATTTTCCGGAATATTTTCTTCTGGAATAGCTTTATCCAGTTTATATACTTTACTCAAAATTTTTACTCGAAGAGCATGGTATAGGTTACCACGAAAAAATGATATAATTAAATACCAATTGGTTTTTTTGTTTGAATGTTGCATATATTTAACACTATGAGTAACACTATATAAAATTGATATTTTAAATTATGCGCAAGATTTGATTAATTAAATATGACAAACATAAAAGCTAAAACTTATTATGAATATTTGTAAATTTTAAAAAGTGCAGCATGAAAATGTGTATTTAATCTACAAATTTTAGACACCAAAATGCTTGATATATTTACTTTCCAAAAGAAAATAATCAGTTATATAATTTGAATACTTGTGAACCATACAATAATCAGAACATATGTTCAAATTGCTTAAATGTGCACAAACAATTGATTCAATCGTGAATTAATATCCCGAGTTTTGCTTTACTTTTTAAATCCATTTAAAATTAGAAAACTTGACATGTAGTTTAAGACATTAAAATAATTGCAGAAGATCACTTCAGAAAAAATTCCATTAAACACACTGCAGAGCTGCATAAATATAAAACGAACATAACCGCTAGAATTCCAAAATATCCGGCACGACCAATTTGATCCCTCTTTTGAACAGTTGGCAAGGAACTAGGATCCTCTATTGGCAACTTGAAGGCATACCTATACGCCATATGTTCCCATTTCTCCCAAAAATCCAACAAACCAAACTCCCGAAATCTGGAATATGGTTTAAATAACCAATACCTATTTACAGTGTATATCCGTACAAAATAAGGATTAACCTCAATCGGATCCGGTAGTATAAAGCATTGTACTCCCTTCTCACCAAATATTTTAGCGATTATTTTTTGAAACATTAAGAGGTAGTTCTGTACATCATCTGAATTCTGAATGAATCCGTGCTTCTTGAGCATCATCTTAGCATAATTTTCTAATTTCTTACTATTGTTATTGAAGTTGTAAAAGCTAGAGTTCAGAGCATGCAGCAAATTTTTGCTTCGAAACGACAAATAAAATTCCTCCCAAGGAGAACTCAAATATGGATTGTGCCAAATAATTTTGTAGCCCGCTTGCAGGAAAGTGTTCAATCTCGCAAAAGGTTTTTCTGGCACGAAAACAATTAGCGTGCTAACGATCCGGTTTCCATAAAGATTGCAAATAAAGAAACCACTGAACTGGACTAGTACGAAAAGTCTTATCCTCTCCATATATGTGGGTGTAGTGTTGCCAATCATTGAGCCGAACGTGTCTAGTAAATTTTTTACACCTCGATCCTTTTTCGAGACAAATAAGGTAATCACTGTGAAAGTAACATTCAGAAACGAAATAACTAACGCAATCCAAGTAGTCAATGGAAAAGATTCGATCCATACCCGCAAATCGACCACGCTGGATTTTGTCAGCTTGATGTAATCCATGCAATATATTACATTGTCGGCAAGGTTTGATGAATGCAGCAAAGAAGTATAAAACGGGTAATGTTTTTTCAAACCCAATTCTTGGAAACTGATAAATGCAGTATAGATTTCTATGAACTGCGCTCTTGTTGATTGGTCAAAATTATAGTTTTCACTTGGCACTAACGACGAGAAAATATGTGATATTGTGGCGTTTTGCAAGCAAAAGCGCTGACATTATTTCTCGTCCACAGAAATGTCCATGCAAGGATTGAAATATAAGCCTGTTGCAGGTGGCTCGATCATTCCCGTAATATTTTTTATCCACATAAGTAGGTGAAACTTGGATGAGGCCGTTAATAATTCTTTGGTTCGCCTTTCTAAACAAAGTTCTGTGAATTGACAAGGGCTTCTTGAAAATATCCATTAGCATGTCATTGACTTCTCCTCTACCTTGATGAGATAGACAAAATCGGTTACAAATTATAGCATATTGAAACTTTTGAGTCAACGGAAAATGAAACATTTTGATAACAATTTTAAATGCTGCCACATCACGAAAGTTATCGTAGAAGTAGGTTTCTGGATCATAATTTGCTTCCTGTGGATGTGTACCAGAATCATCGAGAAATATAAATATAGTTGTTGGATGCATCGAATACATTAGAAATGTTGACAAAACTTCACTTTGTCGTTTGATGGATTTCAAATGTGCTATTATAATTTGACTAGGTTGAATATGTTTGAATGGAAACGATATATTCACTTGATGAAAATAAGTTTTTAAAATCATACTATGCCATATAGCCGACACTGTTATCAAATCGTCATCGTCAAAGGAGTAGAAAAATATTTCATATTGGTTTGGACTGGACGTAATATGAGATATCAAAAACTTCAAAAAACTCTGTGTTGGATTTTGCGCCTCGTTTGCCTTAACTAAGGATGTCGTCCATCGAACGGAGAAAATCAACATGAGTGGAAAAAACGAAGTAGCTAGATTGTTCCGCATTTCTAAGGAGTATCGAATCCCACTGTTAAATCGAAAAAAATACGCAGTGAACACGACAAGCCTATTTCAACACAAAACACTTTTAAGGAAGCAAAGATGCCAATACTGTAAGTTGTTGAAAGACATTGTATCTTCTGTCTGATTTTAAACTTTGGTTAATCATTTAATTATGTTGGAGGCTGCGGTTTTGGCATGCAAGATTTAAGATTCACAAATAAACGAAACTATTTACTACAACATCTACACTTACCAACTTGCCGAGAATTTGCAAACAAACATTCATTTAGAATACTACGCAGTTTCGTTACACTTTGGCTGGCGGGGAATTGATAATACGTTTCATTTTATCATTCGAAATACTCGTGCCTCGTTGATAATAGAAATGTTTTGTTAATACATCATTCAAAATATTTTTTGTATGACCTAGAAATTCAAATAACAATAAACTTGGACTAAAAAATAAATTAAAGTAGTAATTAATTCTATTACCATTCTAACATACGCTTACTAATTTCTGTTTACGAATAGCATTTCCCAACTAGTTTACTCTTTGAAAAGTGTCAGAAAATCCGCAAATAGAATATATATCATTAGAGACACTATTGTTATATCGGAGAACACACGCGAGTCAGGTAATAACAACTCGATGCGTGCCACTGATGGATGGTTTGCCAATTTACTAATCATGTAATTCTTTGTTTGCCAATAAAGCTTGTGTACTTCGATTACGTTTTAAGTCCAAAACAACTATTGTCACCTTTCTGCGCACTTCCGCGAAATAGTTTCGAATTGAATTTTCTGATGTACCAATTTACCTTGTGGAACACGATATGGTTAATCAGGTTTCAAGGTTATTCAATTAATTTCGTTGGAAAATATTTATACCTAACTTTCAAGGATGTTATATTCATGAACCTATTTCAATTGATACATACTTAATAATACCAATTGCGTTTGTGACTACAATACGCGAAAGAAATTAATATGATTATTGTTTTATAAATACAATAGGAGTTAGATTCTAGAATTGAACTTCAATGTTTCCATAAGTGCTTCAAGAGTTTACGTTATCCGGAAGGAATCAATATTGGTTATTATTGGTTAGGGTCTCACAACTATGAATTTGTAATAGACACGTCAATAGTTTTACCAACGAAATTGTTTAGGAAATATAGTGTTACACGAAAGCAAAATTTATTTTTTGTTTTTGAAACTATTGTTGCACATGGGATCGGTGCGGAGCGCAGCGGAGCACCACACGAGCTTATCGCGTGCATAGCACGAGATTCAATTTCGGGTAAGGATAGCAACCGATAAGGTTCTAATCCTTTACATGTGTTATGCATTCTGTCACGCCAAAAAATATAAACTTAATTTTCGATTGAACTGCTAGTGGCATTAACTTCAAATAAAAAATTCTGACATTCTTAGCATTGGGATTAATCACATTTATCGAGAAAAATTTAAAAAAGTTTTTAGCTTCATATACAATTTTGCAGATAAAGAAAAAATGAACCATGAAATTTTGAACGATAACCATTTAACGATGTTTAATTTCTGAACGATAACTTGACAACGATTTGGGATTTTGACGTTTTGGTTTGGGCATAATCCCATGTGCAATCTACTGGGGTTTTTCCCATCAGCTCTTGTATTGTTTTTTATAACCGATTCCAACCGACGTTTAACGTGTAGAACCACGGGAAGCTATAATAAATGCTAAGTAATATCATCTCTCGGAATCAAATAACTTTGTTTAGTAGTATGTCGCAGCAACATAAAAACGAGAGATTTATTTCAAAACATTGGAACAATTTAAGTAGAATATTTTAAGTGTAATTCCCTTGAAAGTATTGCAAACCCACATAAATATAAAACACACATAACCGCTAACATTCCCAGATATCCCGCACGACCAATTTGATCCCCTTTTTGAACAGTAGGCAAATAACTTGGATTTTCAATTGGTAAGTCGTACGAAAATCTGTAAGTTCTATGTTCCCATACCTCCCAAAAATCCGGTAGTCCGACCTCCGTAAATCTGGAATATGTTTGAAACAACCAATATCTATTCACGGTGTATATCCGAGCAAATAACGGTTTTACTTGAATCGGATCCGGTAATATAAAGCATTGAAAACCCTTCTCATTAAATGTATTCACAATTATGTCTTGAATATTTAAGAGAGAGGATTTTACAGAATCTGAGTTCCGCTTGAAACCATGCTTCTTCATCATAAATTTGGCATAATTCAGAAACTGCCTGCTTTCGTTCATGAAATTGTAAAAGCTAGAGTTCAAAGCAGGTAGCAAGTTTCTGCTTCGAAATGTGAAATAAAATTGCTCCCAAGGAGAACTTAAATGTGGGTTGTCATAAATGATTTTGTACCCAGCTTGTAATAAGTTCTCCAATCGCTCGAACGGTTTTTGAGGAACTATAACAGTTAACGTGCTTACAATCCCATCACTATATAGATTACAAATAAACAAGCCAAAAAACTGAGCCAATACAAAAAACTTTTTCCTTCCCAAGTATGATGGTGTAGTGTTGCCTATAATTGTTCCAAATATATCCAACAGATTCTTTATATCACGGTCTCTTTTTGGCGTGAATAGGGTAATCCCTACAAAAGCAATTGAAATAAAGGTAATTGCCAATGATATCCATGTAGTCAGGGGAAAAGACCCGATCCAGACACGTACATTGACCACCCCAGATTTTGTTAGCTTGGAATAATCCTTACCATATATTATATAGTCTGCATTAGACGCTGTTTGTAATAACGAAGTGTAGAAATGGTAATAGTCTTCTAAATTTATTTTATGTAAGCCATGGTATGCGGAGTCGATATTTATAAACTGTGCGTTCTTAGATTGGTCAAAACTATCGTATTCACTTCTCACCTGAAAAGATGAAATATTTAGAGTAATGTTGTGCAGCTTAGCAAGTAAAAGCGCTGACATAATTTCTCGCCCACAGTATCGTCCATGAAGAGATTTAAATAGAAGTCTATCACATGCAGTTCGATCATTCCAGTAATGTTCTTTGTTAACGTAAGTACCTGAAACGTCTATAAGGCCGTTTATCACTCTTTGGTTTGCTTGTCTAAATAATGTTCGATGGAATGGCCTGGGACTTTTGATGAGATCAATGAATGCTGAATTGACATTAACTGTTCCTTGGTGTGCTAAGCAATATCCATTACAATTTACAATGAACTCAAGCACTGGAAGATTTAGTACAAGTTTGATAGCCGGTACGTTGCGAAATATTTGGTTAAACTCCATTTCTAAATCATAAGTTGTTTTCTGGGGTTGCGTTTCAGAACTATCCACAAATATACACATAGTTGTTAGATACATCGCAAACATGAGGAATGTTGATAAGACGTCATGGTGCTGTCTGGTGTGATTGTAGGGAGTCAAGATGATTTGATTTGGTTGAGATAGTTTGAATGGAAAGAATATACTCACTTGCTTACTATAATTTTTATAGACCATACTACGAAGTATATCTGACCCTGTTATCAAGTCGTCATCCACAAACGAATGATAGAATAGTTCAATGTTATTTAAAATATTTGTAATATTTGATACGAACGATTTTAGCGCACTGTACATTGAATTTTGCTTTTCGGTTAGTGTATTGGCTAAACAAGTCGTCAGTGAGGTGCCGATAATAAACATTATTAGAAGAAACGGTCTTGACGAATTATTCCACATATTTATCTAATCACAAAACTTTCAGAAAAATCGCATCAAGTGCGCAATATTACCCGTAGAAAATATTTCAAACTTAAACGCTTCGGGTGTTAAAGTCGTTGTGAAAATAGAAACTGCCAATATATTATCTGATTAAGGTCATATGTCGTGTATTTGTTTTGGACTGGAACATTTTTATGGTACAATACTACGTTCTTGTTACGTAGGTATAAAAATGTCTTAAAATTTAGGTAACTAAACTGACAAAGAGTCTGGGGAAAATACGTCCAGATACAAATATTTGTTTAGCCACAGTACCCGACTTTGTATCACCTTGAATTGGATACCAATTATAATTATTTTTAGTTTGACGTATGGTAATGTCCAATGGATAATAGAACCATTTTCTATGGCAATAAAATTGTATAGTTCAATATACATTGGCATAACAGAATAATAACAGGTCCGTTTTACAATCATCCAAGCAGATAATGCCTGCTATCATTTTCTAGCTATCTATATTTGCATAAACTTATTCGTAAAGGGAAAATCGTAAATAGTCAACCTTTGATGTTTTGTTAGAAAAGGCAACCATATTATTAGACATGTCATAAGAGACGCGTTTCATTGTGCGTCATGTGTATACTTTCTATTGTTATTGTTAGCGTCGCAGTTTTTGAACTGTCGAAACCCCATGCCTTGATAAGTACTATCTACGTCTTGTCAACCAATTTGATTTACCAATCAATTTATTTTGTGCTCGTTTATAACAATTACACAGTTGGGCGGTTGAATAACACATTAACTGCTCAACAATGAAAACTGATTTTCAATTTGCGCGCACAGCATAACAATAAAGTACTAATTTCCTTTTCTTTCGTAACACAAAGTTGGAGGACGAATAGAGGTATCGTTTAATCAAAGGTTTCAATAATTTGAAGCAAATCAGTATGGAAATCCTAGCAGCACACGTTTAACAATCAAACCCATTTGAATCGATGTTTTCAAGTACCAATTGTACGAAGCACTTTAAAAAGCACAATTTTGCATTGGCAAAGGTCGTTGGTTAAATTAACTTACATATTAATACGATATCATTATTACACGTAGAAAATAAATTTGCACTTGCATCAAATCCAGTGCAAAAATAACTGAAAATTTATTTTGTTACATATGCTCATGCATATAAAACTGTTTATGCGAAGGAGGCATACAACCGACAAATATTAACGAAGGGTTTAGAACCATTTTGCGGTGAGCTGTTTTCTTACGGACTATTTTCTTAGCCCTATTTTTATGCGGACTATTTTTCTGAGAGGACAATTTTTCTAGGCGGACAAATTTTTCGTAAACAATTTGGCAGAGGTTGATGTTATCATTCAATTACTATAACTTTATTTTTGTTAGTACTTAACAGCATATATGTAAATAACTTTCAAGATATTAACAAGATTGTTGTTTGTTTCTTGAGCTTCGTCTAACATATTCCATATCATAATTTTTTCTTTGTCTTTGTTTCTTACCGGAGCAATGCAGAATTATTCTGCGCATGCACTACTTCATTTTTATCAAGCGTTATCTTCTGTGCTGCATTAGGATATATTTTCGTTTCATTGTAATTTCGGTTCCTTTCGGTGCTTCATTTAGTACAGTGTGGGACTGAATTTGTTTAGAATGGTAAGTGTTGTATAATCTCTTTAGTGACCTTTCCTGATACCAGTGATGTAACTGCTGACCCACGGCAGTTACTTTTAAGACAGTGGATACTTGAGTCACTTTGTGATGCATAGAAATATAATTCATTCATATCCGTTAGTTTTCCATGTTTGGAAGATGGTTTTGAAACGTTAATTCTAGGATGCATAATTTCTCACTATTTAAAACTAATCTAGTTTAAACGATGAAAAGTAAGTGGATTTACTCAGATGTACGACTTACTGCCACTAATGTGAACGGAGACTGGAAAGGTGAGATGGCTATTTTTTTATCTCGTGATCATTAATATCTTATGAATCAAGAACGCATATGTTATTCAAGTAACAGGAAAAAGCTGAGATTTCATATAAATATTCCGTAGAAAATTAGTCCTCCCAAGGTGAGTCAAAATTGTCCGTAAAAAACAGTCCGCCTAAAAAATTAGTCCGCATAAAATAAGGCTAAGAAAATAGTCCGTGAGAAAACAGCTCAACGCAAGATGGTCCGTAACCCATTAACGACTAGTCTCGAAATATAGTGGAGCATATCTGGCGGTGTAAGTATTTACCTTGGAATTGTCAAATGATGTTGAACAGGCAGGATCCTATTTCAAGGTTGCAGTAATTGAAGACGATGAAGTATTTGGCAATGGCAATTTATAGAGAATTTCTGCCAGCCTATGGATTTCTTTACATTGTGTCAGTGAACTTCTGTTTGCTTGAAATTTACTAACCAAAAACTGGAGGCATTAATCGTTTATGAAATCGTTGTGATACAAAATATAAAATTACTGCAACCATTTATGATGAAGAACAGAAACCATGATGCAGTATCTAGGTATATGTTCTTTGATGGATACATTTGGTGGGATCTTACAATGTTTTGGTTGATATGATGCTATAATAATCTTATATGCACCTGCAGATGCGCAGATAGTAAAATTGTCATTTGGTTTGACTGGAAATAATTATACCTCTGTTTAAGCAATTTTAAAGATATCTTGCAATACAAATCAAATTTATCTTCACAGTTTCATCACATTTTGCATTAAAATATGAAAAATATCCATACCTTAATAAAATGGTTAAGAACTCTATATAGATATTCATAACGGTAATTCAAAATTCATATTAAGATTGCAAGAAATTCTAAGGTTTAATGTTGCTATTAGAGCCAATGACAAAAATCCATAATTGAATTTATTTAGATGTATTTACTCATTCAAAAAATTTATAAACGGTGTTGGTGACAAGGAATCGTGTTGGAAATTCCAATGCAGATAGTAGAAAGCTGCAAACGTTAACTTATGTGGAAACTAACCCTAGATTAATTGGTATGCAGTATTTATTTATGGAATATTAGGTTTCGACATCAATCTGAATTAAAAACCCACACTATTTACCTTGGAAAATGGGACGTATTGAGTCACGAACATACAGGCATAAGGATTGTCAAACGAAAATAAATATCCAAACAAATTACCGCTAAACGCGTAAGCAAATATGTTTCTGTCATGCTATTTTTTTCAAAATCCATGTAAGTTTGTTTTAGTCCAACCCCGACTCTTAGTTTAGGAAAAACAACATTTTTAATGATCCAGTAAAACCTTGAACATTTTTTTGTCGTATATAAAATATGTCGAAGTAGATGAATAATTATATAGGTGTTTACAGTTATAAAATAACATTGAATATGCGACGTAGATTATTTGGAACGATAAAATAGACCTGTTATTTGCTGCTGACGTCAGCTTGCTGAAGAAATTGTCAATAGTCTTGTAAACAACTGCGAACGATTTCCTAACAAGCTCACATACGGCATTATAGTTTCCTGGCGCAGAAATCGGAAAATTCGAAAACTGGAAATCGTTGAAATATTTCTGCATAGCTATGTCTAAAATTAACTGAAACCATAGATAGAAACAGTTTTTGGGGATAGGGTAAAATAAATATAAAAAACTACGACAAAACATTTTCCAAAAATGGATTTGAAGGTTCTTCCCATCCTGATATATTTAGCTCTATATTCCCCGTCCACCGAAATTACTTCTGAATCAATTAGCATCAATTGGAATCAATACCAGTTCTGCCTTGCTTACGTAATTCGCTACAAGAGGACATTTTCCAAAGCCAAGCCATTCGTAAATCATTTGAACAGCTTTGTAGAGGAGACTAACGTAGCAATTGGATCGTTCCTGTGGCTTGTCGCCGATAGCAATTACAATGAAACCCGACATGCCAGCAAAAAATATTTAAACAACTGGCATTTAGAACGTAAAAGCGTATATTCTGCGCAATTTAAAACGGCAGCAATTAGTGAATCATGTCAACTGATTTTTACAGAATACTCCTTACTCAAAATACTTAATTCTAGTTCCAAAAAGATAAAAAATTATGATATATTCTTCTCGTGGAATATATTTCTGAAAACTACTGATTGTGCACTAGCGTTTTCGTTTCAGCATGTTAAATATGCAGCTATTCTGTTCATAACTGAAGGTCTTAATCAATCTTTAGAATTAGTTTTCTTTACGGCACCATTCGCAGTTGTTGCTCTGCAGATGAATAAAAACAGTTATCGATTCGATATGTTGGAGATGTCGCTCCCTAACGGCGATTTGGAATTAGAAAGATTGATTTTCAATAAAACCAACATTTTTGTGAATAATCAAATGCAGAGAATTCTGGCAGTTGAAAACGTAAGTAAAAGTCCCACAATTTTTATGTCATCACTGGATTCCCATAAATGTGTGATGTACTATGATTTGCCAAAGAATCCATCTTATCTTGCAAATGGGTGGCTATCTGGAAGAAACACAAACTGTCAAAATTTGTTCCCGTTACTTATTTGGCAAATCTGTAAACGCTGGAATTTGACAATGATCGAGTATGATATGTGGCGTGGCCATGATATCGTTTCCTTATCCGACAACAGAAACATCATGGGAGCTGTGGAGACGACAATTGTTCGTTTATCAATTGCACATAATTGTGGACATAGTTCATATATCCGATTTGCAACTGAATTTGCTAAAGTTGGATACTGCGACGCCATGACAATGTATAGCACATTTAGTGCTATGGAAGCTCTTACAAAATCTTTCGACCAAAATGTATGGTTACTATTAAGTTTATCAACAGTGGTGTATATTTTGTACACTAAAATGACAAACTTAGCAAAAAATAAATGGTATAGAGTTGGAAAACAAATTTTCGACTCTGCTTCAATTTGGCTTCAACAAGGGACAGCCAGTAAATTATATATCGCTGTATTGTACGTTGAAATGTCGTATCTGATATATTGTTTTTACGAAAATGACATGTCAAGTAAAATGATAGCCCCTCCCACAAAGTATATCAAAAAATCCCTGACGGAGTTGCTCGATACGGGATACAAACTACCAAGTATTGAAACTTTAGATGGTAAATGGTTCATAAATACGATTACTCAAACCACTAAATATTTTGGTATAGTTTTAAAAGGTGAAGGTTTCAAAGGGAATCTTAGTTCCGATAAGATTTACTACTACTATCAAAATAGTCGAGTAAAATACACCGAGAAAGTATACACAATATTCGGTGTGCAGTTATTCGACATGCCTGATAAACCCGAATGTCAAATTATACAAAAACAGTACCACATCGAGGAAATCAACATATTTGTGCACGGAAAAATACGCTCAATATTTGCGCCAACCTTGTCCTTACTACTTCAGGAGACTGGAATTAAATCCTACTTATTGTCCTTAATAGCAGAGGCAAACCATAGAGGAAAGGAAAAGTCAAAAGTAGACGAGAAACGTGTCGTTTCCATGGTGCTTGATCAGAGGATTTTTGGTTTGCTAGGTATAAGTGGTAGTTTAATATTTTTTGCTGTACTATCATTTCTGTATGAACTAAGAATTCCGTCTAAAACATTGTATTTTATGTGGAATCTCATTGCTTATTCAGCTATAATATATAAAATATATGCAAAACATATACTGGTTACTTGCACAGCCATAACGTATACAATATCGAAAGCGACAAAGGATATCCTTCGTTGTTTTAAACGTTCAAAAATCGCCAATACACATATACTAACAGTTAAAATTACACCGCACAAATCTGTATCCAGGTCAGCGTCAACCTGGGAATAATCAATTATATAAATTAAGGAACATTGGATATAGGATCATATATATACACAAAACTTAGTTTCAATTAATTCTTTTTAGGGTAAAAATAGATTCTCCAAATATTAAGTTTATTAATGTAAAGGTTTCCCAAACGTGTTATAGACTATTTATTCTAAAAGTACAAAAATGGACTGTATTTGCAAATAAAGTACATGATTTCATGATAAGCTTATGTTGCAGAATACATTTTCCGAGTAAAATTTGCGGATTTATTAAACTATTATATTCATTTGATAAATTTCATTTCATTAGATAAAAACCAGAGATTTCCTGAACATAATAATTACTCCGAAATTCATGCTGAGATTATTTGTAAAGACAGTGAATGATTTAATATCAGCAGTTTTTTGGCTCATCTGCAGGCAATGATTTTTGAGTACCCCAAATGATTATATAGATAATAAATTAGCTTTTAGGACGCATAGGTAATTTAAATTCTACAGCAAGCTACATGCACACAAATAGTAATGCCAATTTCCGTGGGTTCAACGGTAGAAGATTTTATTGCCGAATATTCATAATTCATATGAATATTTATTTTGAAGGCATGGATTATTTTCAAAAAAATAAATCAAGAATAAAACTCAGCATAAAAACGCGAAAACATCACGAAATATAAACGATGATATTTAACGTTTAAGTTAACTGGATGCGTTTCACTTCTTTTTTTAAGCTTTCAATTTTAATTAAATATATCCGCGCTACGTGTTGCATGCAGTATTGAATATTTAATTGAAAGATACGTGTGAAGTTAGAACTGGTTTTCAAAACCAAAAACCAAAATGCCTCAGGCTAAAAAAATTATCCCTTCAGCACGTAATTT
>JAHZMV010004527.1:0-29249 GCA_027743765.1 Coecobrya sp. COE2 | reverse complement strand
AATAAAACTTCAAACAATGAAAACTGCTGAAGTGAAATGAACTGAAATTCTAGTTTCAGTCCAATCGAGAGATTTACTAACATGCCTGGTTCAAACGGTTATTGGATTTATGTATGTAACCTACAGTATACAGCAATCTAATTGGATCATCGGTTCTATGGACAAATAATAAATTCTAGAATAACATAAAAACCATTGGTATTTTCTTAGAGCTTATTTAGTTATTTAAAAAATTATCGTGATAAACTATTTAAATATCATACATCAATCATTTTTGTAGGTATGCTTGTAACAACGTTTTATAATATAATTGACCTATAATTTGGAACATTTAGCCTTCCATTTTCTATATGTAACAAAGCCGATGTTGCTCATCAATACTGTACAAGCCAAAGTTATTGGGTCAGGTTTTGACAAAAAAAACATAGATGAAATTTTCTCCACTAAAACCGTCTCTTCTCTTCTTGACTTTGTTGTGTAACAAGCTTTTACGGAAGAGATTTAAAGAGCCAATAAAAATACTTATTAGAGGAAGCATGAGATGAGATGATAATGTAACAAAATACGAAGTAGTGTTTTTGGTACACATGAAATTCAAATACAGAAGTTGTTAAATTCAACAAAAGTTAGTAGCCGTTTCACAAAATTGCATCAAAGTGAAAATATATTTTATACCATTAGTATGTGAATAGCTTTACGAGATAGCTTACATGAAAATTTGTTTGTTTGTCATTCAATGTTGCAGTTACGTAATGATTAGGCTTTGTTCATATATTCATTCAAGAGAATCCATTAAACTAATTTGCACAGATTTTCATAGAGAGTGAGTTTTTGTAAAACCAAAAGGTTAGTATTTCGAATTCCAAGTTTTGAGTGGCCATGTCCTTGTATTTAAATGGAAATTCAAAGCAAATATCAAAGTCTGCTTTTATTTAAAATAAACGGAAAGTGACATGTCAATGGAAGTCACTATAAAGGTGTAGAGACTACGTAAAAAAATTCGACAGATTGTGGACAAACATCCACCACGTTTCACTTATATAGTTTTGTTCCTCCATGTATATTCAAGTAATTTTAATTACCAATGTGTAAAGCAATGTGGTAGACATATAGCAAACGAGAATTTCTGGTACTTATAAGGGACAAATAATATAGTACGATTTATAACTTAAGCTTTTCTATGAAAACTAAATTTGTACAAAATCGTATGAAAATCTAATCACTTAGAATATCCCATGCGCTTTAATCCTTATAAAAGCATTCAAGATAAATTAAATTAGCATGCTTCTTACTGCTGTTAAGCTTGATAAAATGGAAGCAAGAGACAGGAGTTTCTCTGGTTTTACGTTTTAAGTAACCTTACATTATTCAAAACCACTGAAGGATAACTAATTCTTGATTTCCATTTCTACGTGCCGTCAGACTACATTATAGATAAAAGCTTTCAACATCAAATAATGCTAAAATCGATTATGTCGTTGAATGCACTTAAAGAAGGGATGCACCTAAAATGTTATACTATTTGTATAATAAGCACGGTATGAGAAACGAAGGAAAACAATTATGGGATTGAGTCATGACCGATTAATTTTTCAAAACAACTAAAACAAATTTTCTGTGTATAAATCAGTGCCTTGCATTACGTTAGTGTTGGAGAAATTAGAACTTCAAAGTAAATGAAATTCATCACTGTTAGAAGTAATGTTAATACATAAGTGAACAAATTTCTTGCTGTTCAATGAAAATTTGTATCAGAATGGAGGACACACGCGGTGAACCTTTTTCATCAAATTGTGGAAGAAGGTGGACGAGACTAGTCAAAGGATTTTCATAAAAGTACTAACATATCTATGTGAGTAAATCCCACTACCTCCAGAAACAGGTCACGGACACAAATAATTACATAGTTGCAAAAAAGTCTCACAATTGTCTAGACTTTCCAAAGTTATGTTTAAAGTTGCATTTGGATTATGTAATTTAAAATCAAATAATCGTAACAATTATCCCTTGTTTCCTCTCTATCTTCGTGATTGAGAAAAGAGTGGGCTTAATTCAACAAAGATATGTAATATCTTGATTTTACTTCCAAAAAAAAGGCTGGCTATTGATTTCATGTGTTCATTTGCGTAACACGGATTCATCTGTTTGTAACCTTAATTCATTTACTATCCAATACGGCTCTTACATAATCCAATGTCTACGTGTGAGTAAAGCCCATAATAAGAATGTCATCTATCCTTAAACTAAACTACATGTGTGCATAAATGTATGTATTAACTTTCGACACATTAACTGACACGGATTGATTTAAGGTGAAGATAGTTTGATAAAAGATTAAAAAAATCTGATTGTTGTATTATTTATTTCTGTTTATTATCGGTCAATTTCTAAAAGACTCTATATCTACCTCGTCTCCGTCCTTGTGAAAACTATTCCCGAAGACTGTGCTGGAGGGGACCAACGACCTATCAAGGCAGTCCTACCTGTCGGTTCGCAAAGAAACCCACAGCAGCGTTACCCCCCGAGTTTACTTGTTTTTAGTAAAACAAGTCTACCGTCCTTAAATCGTCTATTTCTTATAGCACACATTTTGTATTACCATTAAAAGTAAATATAAATGTACAACGAATCACTTAAAATGCCATGAATTTTCACTGATTCTAAAAACCTAAGTTATATTACACGACACCTGTCATGAAGATAACCCTACAGGAAGACGTAGTTCTGCCGTCGCAAAAATATGTTAGGCTCAGCTTTACTTTGTAAATACGAAACGTAAAATCGGTAATCCGAAAGAATCCTGAAAGGATATGGGTGGCCATATTGAATAAAAGATGCTTTACATATAGGTCGAATTAGGACAGGGAAGACAAGCTTAATCTACAATTGACATACAGTGATTGGCGTTTTTGTTTCTGCGGTGATAGTTTAAATGCATAGAATATCGGCATATATATGTGTATACATCTTTTGCTGCTTGTATGAAAAATGTGTTTTCAGATGATCAATTGTAACATGAGGGAAATCCGTTTTGTGACATTTACGCCAATTTCTGACAGCATAAAATTCTCTTATATATGGAAATATATGTAACCCATTTTGTCGGGTTACAAAATCCAGAATCATCGTTTTAGCGTTCGGTATACATAAACTATGGAAATCCTCAGGGTCACTTTTCGCTCATTAAATGATTTAGTTTTTTGCTGAGATAACACAAACGTTATTGAATTCTCATTCTACAAATGTGACAAGGGCTCTGAACTTGGCATAAGGGAAAGTCAGATTTGAATGGAATACAGTTAAAAGTTGAAAAAACGAAACGGATGAAGAATTCATCGAATAGTGACCATCTAACACGTTGGTGTAATCCTTACATATGTTTTTCAATAACACTCATGTAATATTTTTTATACCTATAGAACGTGTTTATCGTTCCAATTAGCCACAAATAAAACCACATTGCGGAAACAAAAAATGTGAGGGAAAGCCGGAGAGCATTACGTAAATTACATTTTGAAGCAAAATTTCAATGTTTGGTATTTGTGCATCATATACAAAATAATGACTTCTTCTGAATCATTCTATTTGTGTAATAAATTGGAACATTTTGTATAAACACAAGTTGCTTTCTGGGATACCTGGACACTCAACATTTCGAAAGGTTTCTGTATTCAGGCGTTGTCCCTTAGTCATTATGAAACTTGGGCACCTCAAAAATATCAAGATTTCCTCCGCAGACGTGTAACATGAGAGAACTTCAAATGTTTCGTTTTCCTTTGATGCTTTTGTTACAACTCCTTGCAAAACTGGTCAAGCGTATCTCATAAGGCCTTAAATTGGTTCGTGTCTTTAAGTATTTCTCAGAACTCTTTCCTGATCTTGTAACTTCTTACGTTGATTTTGGTTCCTGGTGTACATATAAAAATATAATTACGATAATCCAACGTCTTTTCCATCAAGTTAATGTATATCAGGAGATTTACATTTATAAAATCATTCATCCTACTTTTTCAGGTTACGAAGTGTCACCCGGGGAAGATTTTATAGCTATGTTGCATATGCTTGTATCGTTTCGTATAATCCAACATATGTTTCGAAAAACCTCATCAGAAAAAGAATATTATATATTAGGAAGAAACAGTTCCGCAAAACATTATGTTTTTCGTAACTGTTCTCAGAGATCATGATACAAATCTATCTTCGTTGTTTTTGATTATTTCCATGCATTATACCACATTTGCTTCTTAAGTCGCAAACTTTGGATGAGTTTATTCCCTAGTGTGCATTGATAAGGATTGCAACAAACAAATTAAACTTGTCCATTTGTTCGGTAATCCACATTGATAATTTTGTTGCTGATGCAGCTTCCCGTTGGTTGCATATTTTTCTATTTTTCGCACCGTGATGACTGATTACATGTGGCCATCAAGCAACACGAACTCTGAGTCTATTTCGAATGTTTTATCAACAGGAATGAACAAGTAGATGGGTTTATCTACTGACTCTTGCATGGAAAAATAGCAAGGCGAAAGTTGTAAACTTCTTATGCATTTCCATGCGTTCTGGGAGTTTGCCATGTGGAATAATGATCAATTTAGTTGCAAATGACATTAGATGATGCTGTAATGTTTTGGTTAGATAACGACAAAACCAAATGTTTCATATATGCTTTTCTTTTGTGCGTTTGGTAAAATTTTCTATACATTTAATTTTTTGAGCTATCCTAATAAGCAATAATACCGTATGTTACTGAATAACAAGTAACTATATATAAAACTTAGCATATCATCGAAGGAAATATATGTACATGAAGAACATTACACTAGCGCAGATTTGTCAGCATATATATTTGCCGCTGGGAACCGATAATGTGCTCGGGAAAAAACACCTGGGACGTTTATGAAGTCTACCCTAGAACTTCGGAAACCAATTGCGTATGCGAACATCATAACTAAATATAGAGTAAGTCGTCTACAAAAATGAATGTAACCACTGCGTTCTGGTTGTAAATATCGAAACATAATCATTAAAAGTCCCTTTCTGTTTTTTGTTGCTTGCAAACAGATAGTCTAAGTAAGTGAAGGTATAAAGCATTTTACTAATCTGTGTTGAAATGGCTTATATCAAATATGAATAATTGAAATGACGAAAACTGTGCAGTTTTCGGTTATCTCACACTGTAGCATTTGTTTATTGTTTTGCAATGTGTGAGGTGAAAGTTTGCAATAAGCATTACACATAAATATTATAAGAGAGCCTCAAGCAATAATTCATTTGGCCATGTACTATTAAGTAAGCGTAGAAAATAAAATAAAATAATTATATACCAGTATAAACGTAAAGAAGTAACCTTGAAAGGAACTGATAAGCATGGGGAACAGAATTCATTGAACAATTTCCAATCTAGATTTTACCAGTTGCGTGGTACCTCGAATCCTTGTCCAACAATCCAGCAATACGTAGGGCTTGGTGTATATTTCTCATTCAAACACAATGAATCGTAAATAATGAGCATATCATGAAAAAGGAAGCAGCTATGTGGAACGCAGTGAGTTGAATTGTATAACAGATAAAACACTACATACATTCCAGCCAGACTGGAGAAAGTAGAGGTCAAAGCAATACTAGTATTATATTATGGATGTCTGAAGAGCACAGAGAAAGTAGCTTAGACTGTTTTGGAGTATACCAACCTGCTTGTTGCATATTACTTCAGTTCAGTTGGAGTGGCTGAGGAAGAAGGTTGCTTTGCGGCTGGTGGATACTCGTCTTTCATTTGAGCCAATACCTTTTTTCCAAAAAAAAATTATTAAGTAACCCCGTTAAACTGAGATAAAAAGTATATCTTCGGTTTTCTTGTTATCAAATAAATCTAATCTGGTTTTAAATTTGAGAGAATTTTACCAAGCGGTAAAATAATATACCACATTTAAGTAATGTCAGTTAGTTTATTTCATCCAATAAAACTACTTTGATGTGTCTCAATAAAAAATGAATATTTGGATTCAACGTAGAACATAGTTCAAAAATTTGGAAAGTTGTTTAATATTTTAGTCCTGTTGACATACATAAAGTGAATTTACAGTACGTGGTTGGATTTTATATTATACACTCACAGTGTTTGTCTGCTGGAAATGTTTTTATGTTGAAGCAGTTGTGCATTCTGTATAGATTCTAAAATGGGCGACAAAAGCGTTGTTGAAGTGGGCGCAAAGAGTGAATCTCTTAAACATCCTCTGGAAATATTCCCAGAGGAGGTCAGTACAATTCTATGAAAATCATGATATAATTAGCATTAGTGTGATCAATATTTGAATCAATATTTAATTTACTTTTCATAGGCTTGGGAAGTAATTTTGGATCATTTGGATAATGTTGATGACATTAAGAATGCGCTCCATGCGTGTCCCCAACTTGAAATTTTATCACATGGAAAGCAGTTCTCCTGGTTTATCAGTGACGTAATGCCAATATTCTTTTCCAAATATCTGGACGTGAAAGACATAAAATCTTGTCGTCTTGCTTCAAAACGATGGAAAAATGCTGTAGATATCTGCATCGAGAAACATCAAGATTATACACCATACAAGTCAGGGGCAATGTCGGAGACGCATTTCAACTATCACTCATGTCGGATCATTACAAATATGAGTACATTTGTGCGAAGTGGATATTCCAATGGAATAGGATCTGTTGACAGAACAGATAATCCATTCCCAGGAAGAAACGTATTCATGTTCGTGGAGGATGAAACCTGGCAGGATGATCCATGCTGGAGGGATCATTATCGTAGCTATCAATTTACATTGCAATTGAGCAAAGCTATGCCGACCATGCAAATATTTGGTCATCATATTTGGCATATTACATTTTCACTTCCATACATCAGCTACACAAAAGAAGAGTCTGTAATTCGAAGAGTGATACAACCACTGTTCCAGTGTTTAGCTTTGCTTCCAAATCTAAAGTCATTGAATATCATGGCTTTGTCACTTCCACCTTGTGAACTTGGTGAGGAAACCATCAAAGAAATCTCAAAGAGCGTCGCATTACCGTTCCGTCTTGAAGCGATTGATTTGCGTCTGTGGCAAACAGGAACCGGTGACAAAAACTTTGTCAAGAATCTCCACCCAACATTTATGTCAGCTTTCATCAATCCACATCATCTGAAAAAGCTTACCTTTCAATCAATTTTCTGGAGAAACGAATATGCACCTTTGGTTCCTAATATTACTGAACTATCCATGCGTGTGTCCAACATTCCAAAAATGTGCAAAGTGTTAGAAGACATACAATACAGTCCGCTGCGAAAGCTTCACATTGAAGTTTTGATTAATAAGTTATTTGTTGGAGAAATATTAGATGCCCTGATGCCCTACCATAATATTGAGTGTCTTCAATTAGGTGGAGACGCGCTCGCTTCGTCTGTGTCACACGTACCTGAATATGAAATTACATCGATTAAACATTTACGAATGGGCATTGATAAGTTGCTCAGAGGATTTGACTTTCTGTTTTTGGAAGCACTACCGAACTTAGAGTATCTGACCATAGAGGCGAAGCGAATGGTGTCCTCACTAGAAAGAGTATTTGAGGAAAAGGGCGCTGAGGATGAAGAAGATCCTTTCCTCGGAAGTCTGTACAATTTGTTTCAGTACAAGCAACATGGACCTGAAAATTTTACCTTTATTTGGACACAACTACCAGAGCTCAAAATGCTGACTATCCGGGATCTAACACATACTTACCAATATACTCGCGAGTTTCAGAAAACAGTTTTTTGCACGGCATGCCCACCACATTAAGTTTTTAGTTGTACGAAAACGAATTTATCAATTGCCGATGCTTTCTCTCAGGCCACATCAAATGAAAAACAAAGCACTACGTAAGGTGAATGGTTATAATTGTACATACTTGTACTTATATTATTACTAAGTTGCCTAATTTCTGTCACTATACACTAATAATAAGTATGTTGTAAATATAGCAAGTAATATTAACTATGACATAGTTATAAATGCTACATTTACTTAGATTCAATTTTTTGTGAATATGAATCTTAATTTTCCAAAGACTTACTCTAAATAGCCAAAAACGTTTTTGTTCTCAATGTAAAGAAAATTGTTTCCTGTTGTGTATTTATTATTAATACCGATGAATGTATGTATGTGAAAATGTTTAGTTGTGTGTATTGAATAGAATCTACTGCTAACCTATTAAAAGGGAGCCTAAAAGAAGTATCTGGCTGTCATTTTGTAATACTTTTATTTGCAGTGTAAAATCGGAACTTAGGATTATAGAGCATAGGACTTATATCTAAAGCAAAATAGACGTAAATTTAGTAAAACATATAAAAATTGAAAATATAAAGCATAAAGAGAATTATCGGTATTGTGTTAACATAAATATATTTCAGATATAATGTGTTTATGTATGTAGGCGTATGCAATATCGCTCATCGTAATTATCGAATTGCAACAGGTTGTCTTTTATCATAAGATGAGATTTTCTCAGACCCGTACACGATTTCCAAACTGTATCTTTAATTGCTTAATTCTTTAATGCTTAATTTAATCGTTTCCAACAAATACAATCTAGTAATTAAATGTTCCTTGCTGGTAACGTTTACAACCTCCCGTGACATGTACATAATATTAATGAATTCTGTGAGTTATAAATACCCCTATAGTAAATGCGGATGTTTTAAGTTTTAATAATAAGCCAAAATGAACAAACGTTTGGCAGCTTTCTTGAAACTTTCAAGTCGGGTACATTTTCTTTATATTCGCAGTCAATGGTGAGCTGTGTATTGTGAATCTTATCAGGGCACTAAGGAGCCGTTCAAACAGTTTTGATGGACAAGTACGGTACTATGTTCTGTGAATGAATGTTTCATTCGAATATATCTGTACTGTTAATTTTTCACCAGCAAAAAGAATCTGCAAATTTTTTTGGATGGTTTCCGAATGGAAATGTACAAATTCCTTACTCTTTTATAATAAAGGATTGTATTCATAAAGTATGTATTTATAAATGTAGGTATGTATGTTAAAGTGTTATGTGCATAATCTTTTAAAATGTGGTCAAAACGTTACTTTTGGATAAAATAAAACTGAAAAAGAAGTTCAACTTGTAGAACAAAAACTTTGTGCCACATATACAATTCCATGGTACTTTCTTTTGATGATGGACACGACTGCATTTATTAATGATTCATTTCCACTCATGCATATTTATATAGGTTTCATAATGGTTAGTTATGAGCGTTTTGCTAGAGAAAGCACTGCTCGTTTAATAGACTTAGCGGACGACATTATATTATATCATTATACCACACTCGAATAATACATAATAATACAGCCAACTACAAAGGATATGAAAACTAATAATATCATTACATCACCACTCATATTGTCAGTCTGTCGTGTGGAAATGTAACAAGATTATCAAACGACATTGTCCTCTTATGATAGAAGCCGGAAAAGGCATTTTGCAAAAACACTTATTTCATCTCGGTTTTCAATCTCATGCCGCATAATATGTGTACTTGGTTTTCCCAAGACTTGGTACTTGAACAATATTCTTAATTTGGTTGTCTATTTATACTTCATCTTCATTACAATTGAAGTTTCTGGCCTTAAGGTAAAATGAGTAGCAAATAAAATCGTAGTGAAGTGTGGGTGGATTTCGTCATTCGGGAACTGTACTGTTTGAAGGACATGGACTCCAACAGTTTATTGCAAACTTGGCAAGAAATTCTACTCTACTCCCCTGCCAACAAAATACTTTGCAGCGCTACGAAATTATGATTTCAGCATAAACAACTCCCACGTGCTCCTAAGAAACTTCCGTTTAACGATGTGCGGTAAGGTTCCACTGTAATAAGGAAATTTGCACAATACATAATAATAAGACGGAATAACTCACCATACTGCACAAACCGCATCACCCACGTATATAAACTTTCATCGCCACAGACCAAATTTAAAGTAACGACTCCATCGAAACCAAAGTAACAGATGATAATTTTTATGCCAATGTTCCAAATTTCTAGTCAGAATTATGTAAGCACAATCAGCAGAAAACTATGTAAGCTGTAAATTGACTTAAAGGGAGCTCTCATACTCATAAGCGATATACGAAATTGGAGTAAGGATTTGTAGGATAAAATATAAACGAAGCTTTGGCTAATATGATGAAATTACAAAATGAAATATGAGGAAAGACTATATGATAAGGTATTGAAAGAACGGTGATGAAGAAAAGTTTTTCTTGCATAAAGTAAAGTTTTTTGCTTCATTGTCATGACTTGAAAAGTACCAAATTTATGAGAACATTTCAATCATTTCAGCTCCACTTCACACGACAAATATATTAGAAATAGACAAATATTTTGCTTCATTTATTGTGAACAATAGCTTTAAGTTCTAGCATCCCTGATGTATTCAAATGTAAAAGAAGTTATTTGGTAATGGCCAAACATGCCGAAAAGATGATATGGAGAAATGTATATATTTTATAACAAAGTAGATTTTCAGTTTGACGAAGTGGATTTGCATAACGAATACAAATGAAAAAAAATTGAAACGTCACATTACGCAGAGAAAGTAATAACAAGTTTCATGATTGTGTTTTATAAAGTAACTTCAAAGATGTGCATGAAAGAATAAACGCGCTCTACCTAATTTCCTGAAAAATTCTACTGCGTTGTATCTTATACAAACTGAAATGGTAAGTTATAATTTACATATAAATTTGAGATAATAGAAAAAATCCTATTCTGTTCTGTTCTGTTCTGTTAATTTGTTAAATTTCCCTTAGGCTGACGGCTGCCAAAAACATTGAAAGGCGTAGAAAATAAACGTTTAAACAAATCAGTAAGTTTTTCTTATTCGTGCTGTTCTTGCGAAAGTTTTAAAGGGATAACTTAAGCGCATCTTCCCAGATGCTATCCCATGAAGGTCATAATATTTTTGCTTGTCGAGTTTCAACTGAATATACATATACAAGTAATTTCTAGGAGAAAACGTCAATTCAATCAGTGCAAAATTCGTTGTCTACTCTACTTTCAAGCAGTAAATGAGCGCGTAATACGTTTTATCACATGATGAAGTCACGTACATTTGAGTTGGTGTACTTTTATGTTTAATATTTATATTGACTAAGGTGGACTTCTAAAGTAGGGGTGCAGATATAACTTCTGTTGTCTATTCCATGAATGTTTTCATCCGAAATCGGTAAATTTTGCATGCAATTAGTAGTACATCGTTTTACAAATTGTGTGATTCAAAATCTAGAATTCTTGTAGATGATTTTAATCGACGGAAATAATGGCCAAAAGCAGTCATTACGATATTCAGCGGTTCCTATAAACTCTCTTATCGAATATAATGGGACAATTTATTCCCTAGATATTTTTAATGTATCCCTTTTTTATGGATCCTGGTCCAATGGTGTTAGGTTAAAGGTCGAACATTCAGGTTTTGTTGTTGATCCCAAAACGAATATCTCGTTCGACATTTCTGATCGTTTCAAAATCCCAATTTATTTGATTCTGCAAAGTATTTTCCATGTATTTGTTCAATGCTTCCACACAGCTTGACGCACGAGTCAGGCATGACGTTAGAAGGAATGTGTCAAAATCCAATTTCCTTCATCTTTATCATATTTACAAGGGTACGGGATCATGTCATTGTGTTTATTGATGGCTTCATCCAGGAAAAATTCCAAAAAAAACCAATTTGCGAATTTGATTATCTAGTACACTGGGAATACTTTGTTTTTGGTTGCCTTAATATCCGGCATATTTCAGACTTTTAGCAATAACAGCAGCTTTTATATGGGCTCCCTAATGTTTTCCGAAGAACCTTCTCGTAGAACTTACCAAGTATTTAGGAGACTCCGGACCAAATTGAAATCCGTTGATGTTTTCAATAACCGATAAACAAAGTGCGCTTTAAAGGTTTTATCTCATGGTTTTAAACTCGTCGGATAATACAATGTAATGTACAATTGCGTCGAATAATCAATTGTGTTTAATGGAAATATTTATCCTACGTAATGTTTATTTCGAAAAAACCAAACAAATATGACAAATTAGATTTTTTCTTTCATAACCTGGAATTATTAAAGCAAACAACAAATTGCCTTGTACTGAAACTCCCCTTTTATTCAAGTTCTGTCATATCATCCGTTCATGCGTTTGATTATGAAACGACGAATGGGAGTTAATTTTTGATTGAAATTATATATAATATATAAACAAATATTATTTGTTTAGAATTATTATTTATTTATATACGCATGGTGGGCTTAATGAGATTGTTGTTTGAAATGGCAAATCTAATATTTTCGTATTCGGTTTGAATACTAAACTCAATTCTGTTTTACACTGAATTGTTTCTGATATGCAGATGTTTCTGTATTCTGGGAAAGTAATATGGTATATCGAATTTATTGAATGGTAACCTACCAGAATTTGGTGTAGTTAGGATTTCATGGAAAGCAAAACTGACATTGAACCAGGAGCGACATATACATCCTGTTTTTCTCAACTCAGTCTAAGAATATTCGCTCATTTTTATTGAGAGACAGCGAGGTTTTAATTTCACTAATTAATTTCACATCAAAATATTCTATATATTACATAAAATTATTTATTATAATATGTATAGATCAAAGAAAATAAGGGAAATTACGTACTTTGTTAACGAGATGAATGCAAACGATGAAAATGATGAATGTCTTTATTATCTTTGCCACATGATTTTAATATTTTGTTATAACATTGAGATTCCATTTGTTAGCCTGTAGCTTGTATTAACTAATTAGTGTAAAAATAATTACACCTGAATATGTAAGAGTCTAAGGATGTGAATAAAATTTTATCTGGTGCGACATGATACGCATATCATCATTGGTATACAGTGAGACAACCTTACATAGAGTGAAACTTCATTTCAATTTTAATGAGCATAAGTTCTCCAGAATGGATTGCTGTCAGTTTGGTCCACGTGTATTTTATTATGCTGTACATATCGATTTGTTACTATAAATAGAAAGAGAACTAGTTTAAAAGTCAGCATGTTTTATATTAATATTTCATCCAGCCAGCAAAGCGGTACCTATAAAACTTCAATTTTGTTTATTAACTGGTCCGTCATACAAGGATAGTGGTTGATACGTTGTCTAATACGTGATGAGGTTTCGTTTTCCATAATGTTTACATTTGCCAGAGGCGACAGTTTTTGCAAACTCGGCGTTCGCTGTAGTACAAAATACAAAACATAGTATAACCGTTCAACGTTTTCTATTATCGCTTTGGTGAATGGTTGTTTGAAAGTACACAAGACACATCAGTGAATTAGTACAATTCAAATCAGTTTTAGCCAAAAACTTTGAGGAAGCTACGTTTTATTATATCTTTACTGGCTCAGTTGGAATGATAGAAATCTGGTGGATAGAAAAAGGAATTAATTTAAGAACCAAAAAAGAGACACATTAATTTCCCATAGGACAAATGTGGTAAGCAAACGTAACATTTGACGGCTGACATATTGGTGACAATACATTTTTTAAACTAAAATTCTGTTTATGCACTCTGAGGAATGTTATATGTGTCAGTATATTCCATAAAAGCTGTCTCAGAGTAAGTCACTAGGAAGCAGTATATGTATTTTGCCTTCCGCTTTATCTTCATACTCTGTCGTTTGGTCATGATTGTTAACTCAGAAAACAATATGCAGACTAAAATATACAGCTCCCACACTACTAATGTGATGAATAATAAGGACAACTTGAATACATCCTCCCTAATTTGAACCCGAAAATTCAGTACAACTCAGTAAAATACATAGAGTTTTCTGGTTGTTTTGAGATTTGAAACATAGATATCTAAAATATTCACAATTTATTATTTCTAGACAGCAACAATTTATATCCCTATCCCCGTACTGAGCTTTCTTTCATCGAATTTAGTAAGATTCTGGGTAGGAGTTTCATGTATGAGAAAACTTAACTATTTGTCAGAGTACGCCAGTCTGTGTCTACATGAATTTGAAGAAAATTGAAAAATAAAAGTTTATATTTCTGTCTGCAACAAATTACAATATCGACGGTGCAATCACAAAATGAAACAAGTGTAATGTATTTTTAAATACGACGTGTTTCATTTTGTAGTTAAGCAGTCGATATGCTTTTATGGTTTCGTTGCTATCTTCAGTACATTATATAAGTGATACAAATAATGCTAGATAGATACAAATAATGCTAGTGTTACAAGTGTTTATTCGATGTTTTTTCAATTACGTATTTTCTGGTTACGATCCATTCTCCTATTCAGGGTATCAGACGAATCAATAGCTTTATCCCCAAACCAATCACGTCAGTTATTTGAGGCGGAAACCCATAAGCTTTTTATACACTCTACAACGTTGTTGTTGTTAATCGAAATCCTCTTCGGTAATATTGTCCTTATATTACGGCCGCATGTTGCGTTGTTTCCTTTCTTTTTTTCAAGTTTCAACAAACCAGTGGGCGTTAAACTGAGATGCTTAAATAAACCTGTGCGTTTTCAGCTCACCATTTTGAAGTAAGAATGAGAACATAAGGAGGAAAGAAAAAGTTACATATAATAATGTATAGTGTACACAATGAATAAAGAGAAGATAAATGCTTTGTTAGTTCTCTTTAGGAAGTCCTTGAATCATTGCTCTGTTTGCGATTTATATCGTAACGCCAATAAGACCTTTGGAAATCTGTTACTTATCTATAAATTCATAGAACTATAGTAGCATAATTTTTATATAAATAAAGCTAAAAACAGTGCGGGACAATATAATATTAGGAGAATAGCTAAATGTCTATCTAATTTTTAAATGGTCTGAGTTGATTGAACTAAATAACATTTGAGCAAATAAAATAAAAAATAAACAATCTCAAGTTTGTGCGCGTGTGATTTATGTATTGGCAATTGGCAAGGTGGTTCTTATATTTTACAATTGGAGTGTTTTTTGATGAAAGCAATACAACTTTTCTCTTGTATTGAAATTGAACAGTAGTATTATAGTTTTCCTTTAATCACAAGGCGATGAAAGACGAAATTGCAATTTGCAAAGTAAGTAGCAAGTTGTTGAAATCTATAGTGGCGTTTATTCCTTTCTTAAGAGTATTAATAGAAATAATAAGCCGGTTTTATTACGTCGTATGTTCTGTAATCCGAAAGAATAGAAATTAAGGACATCACTACCATGTCTGATGAAATGCGAAAAAACGTTATCCATGGTGTCTGACACTATATGATATCATGAAGATAATAGATTATGTTTGCTCCACAGATTATACATGTGTACTTCCCATATATTATATATGTATTTATAGGATTCATTTGATGCTGAAATAAGTATTGCGTAACTTGAGTTACCTAACACCGTTTTTTTCTTTAAGAATGCTCAATCATGGAATTGCAGGGGAAATTGCCACTTTCCTTTTCATATTGAAACAAAAAGGAGTCGCCTACCCGTCCGTGCGTGCATAATAGTGCATAATAACGAGTTAAGATAAAAATTAACCTTGAACAAAGATCTTGTGAAATCTAAGGTTTAGAGAGAAATCATTTTTGTCCAATCGACAAATATATTTATCTGTCTATTTTTTAGCATAATCACAGCAACATTGAAATTTGCTTGTGAAGGATGAATGCAAATAGAACTCTTATTAAAAAACTACAAGTTAAAATTATTGCAAATGAAGAAAGCGAAATTAGGCACAATAAAGGCTGAAACAAATCGCTTTAATTCATTAAATAGTTTTAAGTAATTAATTAGGTAAACAAATGGCCTTTAATGCCGGGATGTATTAGGGGGCTATAAAAGATGAAAAAAGTTAGAACGGTTAATGAGCACGTAGCATGTAAGCTTCTAATCGGTGTCTAGACATTACAAGGTAATTTGTGTAGATCAAATTCCGGTGATATAACCTTGTAGTTAGATAAGAGGAAACATGCTGATTCATTCCCCATCTTTCACTCTCGTTTTTTTCTCTTTTAAAGAAAACAGTGTATTTTCAGGATGGAATTTATTCTAGAAAGCGATCGTGAGAAAACACTCTTTGGCGGCGTCTTCGTACAAACAGAAAGCAGCAAAGGAAACGATACTGTAAACTGACGTTAGGTGTACTGGCTGAAAAAAAAAACAAAAAGCTGCGCATGAAATAGCGTTGAATCTTTCGTAAAAAGTGAAAATAATCATGTTTCTCCAAGAATTTAGCATCCTACTTTGTGAAGCACTTCACTTCTTATTTTGAGTACATACCACTTAAAATGAGTGTAAATACCGGTGTAATAAATATAAATAGTGACCTGAAGCACGTATTTGACGGAATGTAATATTTCCATGAAAATCATACTACATATATCCTTCAAAGCTCCAAGTACAAAATTCAGCAACAGCAGGAAAAAACTGAAATATTTTGAGTATTGGGATTATGCTGCCAAATCCATTATAATCCGAGATCTTACACAACACTCTCATGATAATATATTTATGAACTTCAAAACACTACAGATATATCCACTGCATTCCTCACATGGCATTTTCTTACCTATCCAGCTGAGTGAAACTATAACTTTTCAACATCACCAAGCTCTCTCTGGCTGACCAGGGGACTACTGGACATTTGTTTTGAATCTGAATAAACAATAGTGGATTATTGTTTTCTATTATTGTGATGTGGAACGGAATTCTTTCTGCATAGCAAGAAATATGTTTCCTTAACAATAACAATAATGGTGTAAGCATATAAAAATGAATTCATTCCGGTCTTTAAGAAAAGAACCTGGAGTAAAACAATTTGACTTCATAACATTTGTTTATAAATTTGTATTTGTAGAAGGCTGGTTGGAGTTCAGTTTTTATAAAATATCAAGAACCTCCGCCCACGTTTGTTGAAATTTGTAATATTTTCTATGAATAAAGTAAACATATAAATATAATGATATTCTTCAGTTCATATGTCCATCATGTCATATGTCTGTACATTAAGTATAGTTCGTGACGAAAAAGCAAACAATTCAAACGACAACAAAGGACCAGATTTTTCCTGCAAGTCCTTTTTTCCAGTCGTGTATAATATGAAAGCAAAATATCACAACTTCGTAAGAGAACACGGAAGTAAAACAGGTTCTTTGAGTGGAGTTACAAAATATTCGCAAGCTGGTAGGATACGGCAACACATTGGCATCTTGAGAGCAATCTACTGTGGAATCTATAACACATTTATAAACAGCAAAGCTGCATGTTTTTGTTATATCCAGCTTATATTTCAAAAGAAACTTTCAATCAAGGAAGATCACAAAGTTAGGTAACAACTTTGCAAAAACTCTATGAGCATCATCGGCATATGTCCTATAATATGCATACCTTGAAGCAACCTTGTTGAGCGTGGCATTTAATTTCCATTTTAATGAGTATCAGTTCGGCAGAATGGAATCCTGGCAGATTTGTGTATTAATATTTTGCTAAGCTGTAAAACACATTAAATTGCTACTATGAATGGAAGAAACTAGCTTAAAAATCATCCTTTTTATATTAGTATGTAATGCACCTAGTTTGTAAAGAAATGTGTAGACACATGGCGCATTTTTAATTAAAAAATTTCAATTCTGTTGAGTGAACTGAAATGTTACACAGCGACAGTGTGTATAATCAAATTTCCAGGAAATAGGTTTCATCCCACTCATCCATTACCTTTTTAAATTATATTCATTTGAATGGCATGGGTACTAAAAATTTTAATCCATGACTAATATTTGCTGGTAATGGTGCCAATCAAATTTTAAAAGAAGTAAGTGCCTTACATAAAGTATCTTCCTAGAAACACAAATTTTGCATATTAAAAATTATAATAGGATTTTATGCTCTTAAAGCTATTTTGATTACATATGTAGGAATAATGCTATTTTTACAAGTTTATATTTAATGTGATTCTGAGATGTATTTTATATCCAATATGATTACATTGCAATGTAATCATTTTTAGTATAAAAACTTCATTTTGTGTAACGTTTAACCAATGCATTGGTTAAAAGAGTTATTTGAGACGAAACCAGAAAAATCTTTTACGGCTGCCTAGACTTGACAATGTTGATTTTGTCAAATGCAATCATATTATGTAAAGTAATCGTTCGGTAACGTCGATCATATTGCGTCATTTCTTCCTTTTTCTTACCTTTCGTTTCAACAAAACGAAAACAGTAGGTGGTCAACCATTCAAAAATAGATTTTACTTAAACAAAGAAATGTTTGCTTTTCTCGTCATCGACAACTATAAAAGAGAAGATATGAGCAAAAATGTTCCTAAAAACTAATGTGTTCCAGGAATACAGAGAGCACACACAACGTTTGTGACATTTCTCGTTAGGATCACTGAAAACCATTCGTCTGTTTGTAAACTGCATATATGTAAACTTCGCACAGCTTTTGACAATTTGGTACTTATCTGTAAATATCTTAGACGATAGCAACATATGCATAAGAACAACTTTTGTGTTTGTTCGTATTGTCAAAGCTGTCGTCATCCTTTTCAACTGACGTATTTTTTACTTGGATAAGCTAAACAACACCTTAACTTTGTATTGCAAATGTAGGATTGCTCTGCCTTATACTAATGTTAGAAATCCAGTTTCTCCTTATATCATTAAGAGGTAAACAAAGTAATTGGAAAATGAAATAACGCAGTCGAAATCTGATTTCGGAAATCAGAAAGGAAAAACTCGCTCCATATATAAATAGTTACCATGAAATTTGAATGAAACCCTAAGCGATGAAAATTACATGAGCGATGTATATTAATAGAATAAATACACGTATCATTTTGAACCCTTTGTTTCCGTCTCTAATCAGTAAGATTCATTGTTGCTCATAGTAACAATGCCGCCTTGTACAATTTGTGTGAAATTTATCAAAGGCAGGACAAAAATATTTGAATATTTATTCCCAACCTAATTGTAAGGCAAAGCTGTACTAGATGGCAACGATTGAATTTATTTACATATTGGAGATAATCCATATTTGAACATATGATAAAAATATGGTTATATTTATATACACAAGCACTGGCTTAACTCAAAGCCTAGCTTCTTTCTCAATGGGATCCAGTAAATGATTATTCCCAAAACACGCTCGCTAGCAAAAGATATCAGCACATTGTGCTACTTCGTTATGCAAAATTGGAGAGAAAGGACAAAAAGTTGTTTTCTCTTGAAATGCCATAAAATTTAATTATGGTTGGTTTGTGGTAGTATGAAAATATTACATTATATATCATATGCAATATATTCATAGTTGTGCTTGCGAAGTGGCATTTAATTTAAAATTCATGTAGTAAATTTGGTAGTGTCCAGATTTATATTACAGCACTATATCACGTTTTCGCAGTTTATGTTACACTGCATTGCGGAAAATATTATTGTTTTTTTTCATTTATGGGAATACAATTTTGTGTTTTATCTCGTGACATAAATGTCATGCATTTAGGAAAATCGTTTTGTATTATTTTTTGCATTTTAGCATTTCAAAAACTAGCATCTTTTTATGAGAAAGAAATAAACCGAAAACTGTGCCATATAATAAATTGGCTTATTATAGAACTTTATCCGCTTTATGTAATCTGGCTACAATGAGGAATATTGTGTTCTGTTTTACAAGGTTTATGTCCATATGAACCTTGGGGAATTATTCTCTCTAACTAATACATACTATTACGCTAAAATTATTACCATGTTACTTGAACTGGCAAAGGATACTTTCAAACAAAATCTACAAATGTCTTTTACAGTCCACACAGCAGTGTTTATCACAAAACAGTGCTACCTCACTTAACACCTTAACGCCATATCAGCACACCTTGGCCACCCTTTTTAATATGCAGGAATATACATGACTTTACAGTTAAAGGTATCAAATCTGCCAGGATCCCAAAATATTATTTCATGAGTCATTCGGAGCCCGATAAAATCGACTAACCGTTCAACAATAAAGCCCCTTATCAAGATCAACATTTAATAGCCTCGTCCAGACATGCTACAGATGACTGATGCATTTATGGGTGAAAACTTTCATAAATTGTAGTGTATTGTATTGTATTGCAGATTTTATTGACAATGAGACTTTCACTATAACATGTTACAAATTAAATCCTCACAATGATTTCATTATATCCACTACTCGAAAGAAAAGGGCACAGTGCCCAAGAAAAATTCTGTGTTTGGTTCCTGCCTTTTTTGAAGGTTTGTAAAAATGCTTCTTTGTAGTACAGATCTGTATGAAGAGAGTGAGAGGCACTGGTGAAAAAGTAATGGTCATTGACAGTCTTAAAATATAGTTTTTGTCTGCTACCATGAGTTATATTTCTTCCAATTTATAAAATATTTCGAAAAATATTTAGTTAATTATTTATTCTAAAAATGGAAGCCAACACAAGCGCAGTAGTGGTTGAAATGGAGAACTGTGCCTATGGCGTTCCCAAAATAGAATCCGAAAATACAGAGAACCATGAAGGGGTAGCTATCAACGGACACGCGATCAAAAGCGTTCACCAGGAAAATGATGATTGTAATGAAGCAGAAAAAAGAAATTGCCAGTCTCCAGAAATTAGCTCAAACTTTGAAAATTTAACATTAAACTTTAAATTCCTAGAGCTGGCCAAATCTGAATAGTCATAAAATCTAAGCCATAACAGGTACTAAATTAAAAAACATAGCATTGCACCCGTTATTTTCTTTCATTTTGAATATCCAGATAATTCCTTCTGCAAGCTATTCTACTTAAAGACTAACTAATTTCTGCTAGCTGGTTGGAGCAGTTTACATATATTAAGAATTAGAGCACTATAAACATGATACATCTTTTAAATTATTGAAGAAAAGAAACAAGAGCTCAAGGACATTTCCAAAAAATAAGGCCATTTGATTCATTAAAAACTTTCTAATTAATTACGCAGAAAATCTTGTTTTAAATACCTTTATTTATTACCGGGCTTAAAGGGATTCCAAAAGAATGGATAACCAACATTACACATCTAACCATCTAATCATCTAATGGTTGTCTAGTCTTTATAAAGTCATTTTGGTTGGTCAAAATCTGACAATGTAAATTTGTGTAAGGCATAAATGCAGCATTCTCATCAATTTTTCTCTTTTCAAGAAAGCAGTGCGTGTTCCAACTATTCATGATAGTGATTGCACTTCAAGAAAGTGGTTTGCTTGAATTCCAAGTAGCGTCTAGAAGTAATAACAAACCGAACAAATAAAATAATTAATCCAATAAATTGAAGTCATGTGTGTACACGAAATGAAGACAACAAACATAAATGTTCTACTTCTCCGTGCATTAGAAAAACATTTAGTCATTGGTATATTTTTAAATTGCACATTGGTATTTAAATGGAATGAATTCCATTTATATATTGAAGTAAGAACTTAGTTGATGCTCCGATGATCTTACATCATTTTCCGAGAAGCATTATTATGTTTTTGGGTGCCTACCGATTAATATGTATTTGCGGACTAATGTATAAACCTGAATAAAATGGAAACGAATGCGTAATAGATTGAAAGATTTGAAGGAAAATAACATTTATATCGACTTATTGGTAAATTCAAGCAACATTTAGACAGATTGTGATATTGAATTTTGATAAAATTTTCTGACTGGCTAATACTAGAATAGTAACAAGTTGTAAACTCCGTTTATCACATAAAATTGTTAGCCAATGCAATGCCAGATTTTTCAGAACCTAGAAACAAGTTTATCAATTTATATTTCTGGCACCATCTTCACAGCCACAAATATTTTTTATAAGATATAATTTCTAAATGTTTAAGTATATTTGTGTTAAGTAGAATAAGTCATGGAACCTTAAGCGCTTTTATATTCGTTTTCCATTTTAGTATCTAAAATATAGTATACATTCATTAGTCCATTCAAACATCCAGTTTTGAAACAAGAAAATTCTAAAAAAATGATTGTTTGGTATAATGAAATGCTAATGCTTTCTTCGACCCGTGTGTAAGATGAAAGTAGAATATATAAACTGCCTTATGGCAACCATGTTAGCAAAACAAAGTGGTTGAATGGATCTCAAAATGTTCGACAAGCAGGAAGAATACGATATTCAAGCTATGTCCAAAATGTGTGCAACTGAAGCAAGTAAAACACAATGGAACACTCAAGGCTGCAGTACATGATTCGAATGTGCTTACCATTCACTAGACACGTTCACTCAGAAAAACATCACAAAGTTATGTGACAATTTTTTAGCACAAAAGAGAACAAATATTTAGAAAGTGCGACAGTTCAAGCAGCATATACCATTTTTCTTAGTTTGTACGAAGGTTAAGGAAAGCGCTATGCTATGCTAGGTCGACAAAACAAACAAAACACTAAAATTTTCACTTGAGTTGGGGCTAGACAGCTCACAGAGAAATGTTTGCATTATACTTAAAGAATCCGTACTTAGACTGGCGATGGATTTTCCTTTGGTCACGCTGACCAGCTGATGCGCGCTATATTTTTTTTGTTTCTGCGAATAAATAGATCTTTTAATTCTCTACAAGATGTGCGTCTTCAGTTTTGCCAAAATGGTTCGTGTTCAATTAAACCGACAAGAGAGTGTGAAGCTCGCCGAACGTGTTAAAGAGAAGTACAAAAAACTGTTCAAAGGTGACAAAGAAAAAACGTGGTTGTTTTTTAAAAATGAGGGATATAATTGGAACACAATCAACAGATGGATAAAAAAAGCTGCTGAATCCGGTAGAGGTAAGGTCGTAGTGCAGAGTGGAAGGGCTGCCAAAATAATGACCAAAACCAAGATGGCCGCCGTGAAACGCCTGTACCTAAGCCGGCCTTCAACTACCATCCGACAAGCGGCCAAGAAGCTGAAAATTAAGGAATCGACTTTGACGCGGATTAAGGTTCGGAAGCTGGGGATTCGAGCGAGAACAAAGAAGAGCACCTCCAAGCAAACCTGTTCTCAAAGATCAACATTCCAAGACCGGATCCCACTGCTATACAATAAATTGCTAAGAAAAATTGTTATCATGGACGACGAGACCTACGTCATCCAGGATCCCTCCCAAACCCCGGGAAGGCAATTTGTCCACTCATCTGACCCTAAACTTGTTACCACACCTGAGAAAATAAAGGGAATTTCCAAGTTTCCTAAGAAACTTTTGGTTTGGCAGGCGATGGACCAAAATGGGAACGTTAGCAGACCCTTTATTCATTATGGCACCATGAACTCAAAACTCTATCTGGAAAAGTGTTTGAAGGCAATTCTGATCCCCTTCATTCAGGAGCACCATAATTTAAGCCAAGTGGTGTTCTGGCCGGATCTAGCTCCCATTCATTACCAAAAAGATGTGGCGGAATTTTTACGACAAAAAATGTCGTTTGTAGAGAAGCGTGAGAATCCTCCTAACGTCCCCCACCTTCGGCCTATCGAAAAGTTCTGGGCACTATGCAAAAGAAAATTTCATGACGAGAAAATTGAGCCCACAACCATTTGCCAGTTCCGCAGTAGATGGGAGAAAATTTCAAGCGAAATTGCGAAGTCTTCCGGTGAACGTCTTATGAGCAACATCAAGAAAAAGATCAACCATGAATTACAGAACGGTCCTCATTCCTCTATCTTTGTTAGGTTTTGAAGCTCCTTTTACGGGCTACAAAACTGCTATAACACTTTTTGTAAATTTTGATTTTGTTTGAAATAAATTGAATTTCTAAATCCATCGCCAGTCTAAGTACGTATTCTTTATGTGTCTGTTCAGATGCTGAAGGAGATGTGTGGGTGCTCGTATCTTGCCTCGGAGCTGCCTTTGTATTTGTGGGTATGCATGTTGTTCTATCATGGTGTTGTATAAGAAATCAATTACTTGAAGTTTTTCGGGTGTGTTGGTATAAAAACTCAAAAACAGAAGGAAGTAAGTTGGTATAACAGAAGAAATAAACTCTTATGAAACTACCTTCCAATTTTTTTCGAAGCCTGTAAATTAACTAGTCTTTACATTGCAAAATGTAATGTTTGAAAAATTTGACGTCAATAGTTTGCTTACGTAAATGTTTGTACGAAGGGAATTCAATATATAGTATGGTTTTGAACTCATATACAGAATTTTATTTTATTTTCAACATAACTACAGCACCAGTGGCCGGTGTTGTTTTGGTTGGGGGTATTTGGTATTATTAGTGCTATTCACAGTTGTTTTATTTGAGATTAGTATGTACGTGTATTCCAACTTTGCAACAAAGCGATTCTCGAGTATCTAATTCAAATGAAACAAAATCTGTGTATTATATAATATGAATGAATTACGCCTTTGTTTGTCCCCATACGCAAGTAAGCAAAAGTAGGCATTTTAAAATTACATACGCAACTTTGTGCTTTGTCAGCAGCTAACATTACTGTTTATACAACCCAAAACTTTATGTTTGATAACAGGTATTTGTATTTTACCATACCTAGGTATTTCTTTCACCATCATTAGCCTCGGATATATTATTGAAAGTGGTTATGTAACCGATGAGGGAAGTAAACGTTGGTTAATTTGGGGGATATAATTTCTTTTGTATATTACTATAGGGAATTATAGAGTAGGAAAGAGAGATAGTTAATAAACATACAAGGGTAAATGACAGCCATAATTTGCAATGCTTCTATTTGTTTACCATTAATATTTGATCAAGCAAAAGTTATAGATATATGTGCTTAAATTTTAGGTATATGTGCCTTGATAATAAAAACATGTTTTTTTATTAAGCCATGTGGAAATTCACCTATTAAATACAAAGCTACGTTCTAGTACTTACATATGTATACGTATGTACTTATTTTAAGGAGCATATGTATTTTCTACACACTCTATTACTCTTTTATTTACGTATTTGTTTACTTTCGTTTTGGCGTGGTATTTCATGTGCCATCTCAATAAAGCTTGAAACGCCTTTTAGAGATAACGGCTTAGCAAAGATGTTTTGAATATTACGTATGGGGAAAAGGTAAAAGCTCGGGAATTAAATTAATGTGGTGTAGGTTGAAAATTTCCAGACTGGTACTCAAAAGGTTTATCCTGAAACATTTGTTACTACGAACAAACAAACAACTGTCGAGGAATTGTAGTTTCAAGTTTCATACTAATCTATTTTGATATAAAACAAAAACTGAGTCAAAAACCGCGGAATAATCAGTAATGTATTGTCGAATGTACTTAAATAAAATATCTGGCCTATACTTGAAGTCATCTCATGAAATAATAGCAACGCCAGCAAAATAAAGGAAAGAATGCCATAAATTGACGTCATCTGTCTACTCGGAATAATGACAATAAACAGAAACGTTCTCTTTGTTCTGATTTGTATATGACTTTGTATATTTTTATAGAGTATGACTTTGTTACTTGTTCATATATAAGGAGGGTTAATTATTCCAACTATTATTGATTAAACTTTTTCGGTAGTTTATGATAACCATTTGGCATCCTAACAATACAAACCGACAATTCTCAGCCTATTTAATAGTGTACTACAGTATTAACAACACAACTACGCTTGACAGTTTTAATTTTAGTTTCTGAAAATGAATATATATGAGAGGATCAAAAATAACCACACTGCGTAGATATTCCGGAAATGTTCCAAATATCAAGTTTATTTTAGGCATTCTTTATACCTTACTTTTCAAGTTGAATATTAGCTTCTCGTTCGTTTATCTACTGTGATATGTACTTATAAAGACTTATGCCTAACAATAGTAGTAGCTCCAGCCAATTTGTTCCAATCCTGTGACGCAAATTCATTATTACTTGATACCAAAATAGTCCAACGAAGAAACGTACAACTCAAAAACTGGCTTTTTACTTATGTTGATATTTGTGACACAACAGAACATATGCGTGTTCTTAATACATTTATATAGCTTTGAGGCATTCACTCAAAGATTAAATAGTTCTCATGAAAACTCTGAAGTGACGATTTTACACAGGTAAAACATGCTCCTTTTAGAAAGTTTGCGGATTTAGATGTTTAAAAAGTTTGAATAACCATAGTATTTCTGAAGCGTAAAATAAAAGTATGAAATATGCGACAGAACAATATAAATATCTAATAGGTAACTAACTATAATCTCCGTTTGTATTTTGTAGCATATTTACAGTCATTTCCCCAAATGGGTTACAAATCAGGTTTTTGGAAACAAATCCACATAAAATGATCTCACAATTGTCAAATTATATTTATGGGGTAACGTTTTTGTTATCGGGAACTTGTGGTCTGTCATTGGACATCGGCTCAGATTTTCTGGATCTTAATGGCCAGATTGATGTCTTTGACCGATGCACAGTACACGTTACTCTAGCGGAAGTTGAGAACAACTTAACTGTGAGTAGTTATTTTTTTAAAAGATAATCGGATATTGTTTTGAAGATTTAGCATACAGTTTATGTATAATTTTATGTTTCTTTTTCCGGAATTCTAATTTTGGTTTGGCGATTTTATTTACAGTCATTCAGAGAAATATCACACTCAAAGTATCAGATTTGGCCGCTTTCTGGTCCCATTATATTGTCAGTATATCGATATATATTTTTGATGGACCGTTACCTCCATAATTCTATCTTCCTTGCCCATGATGACAACATGGTATGCAACAACAAACATTGGGTTCGGCCAGCGGACAACTTACGAAGAGCACGAGTTTAAATTCCGAGTACCGCCATCACCAAGGATAACCTGTGTTGCTCAATTATACATTAACCCGAAACAATGCAAAAGGTGGGGAAAGCCAAGGGTGTTTTCAAAATATGATTTATCTCGAGGATTTCCAACCAGCTTCTTTGATCCTGTCTTTGACTACAGAATATGGATGAATAGTGAAATGCACCTATCAGATGCTGTCGTTAGGTCACAGTGGTACTACATTCAGGTTGAGCAAAGTAGTGAATTTAGGGTTTCTTTACCAAACGAATTATTTTTCAGTATCGACTATGCCAGTGACTTTAGAAGAAGAGACAACCCAAATTATAGAAATATACCCGAGTTACATCTTGGAATATTTCCAAGCAAACTGTTGTTCCAAATTAAGTTGGATTCCAGTAGGAGCAAATATGTTGTGATGAAAGCATATACTGTCTCTTCTGCCATGACGCATTATCGCTTTAACAATTTATTTCGCCGGTGTTTGCCTATGCCATATGAGATATTCGAAAGCTTGAGAGGCGTTGTGGGATACTCCTGGGTATACGAGATAATTTTAAGCTGTCAAAAAGAAAAGGAATGGTTTGACTTTCATATGAATTGGAAAAGTCACGATGTCAGCACATTGTTTGGGAAGCACAAAAATACTGAAAAAGTTTTTGAATATTTAGAACAGTTTCAGACAAGTTATAATAACTTGCACGTAGAGTTGTTAGATGAGAGGAGACTATCGATGATTATGCCACTTGGGCATGCTTTAATTAGGCGTTGGAAATTAGATGGAACCATTACGGTGTCAGATGTTCTCCTTAACTTACTTTTACCCAACGTTACTATATACACACATCAGACCACTTACTCGAAACATGCAAACGAAGAGAATGTAATTTCCAGATTTATGCCAAAGATTAAAGGTGTCGAATCAGCATACAAGGGCGTTATAAATGATTTCCAACTTAGGAGTAAAAACGAGTTGTATTTTGTGACTTGCGCTCAAGAATCGTACTACGATCCAATTTCATTTATTGGATATGTTTCAGCTTTTGAGTGGGAAGTTTGGGTAGCGCTCATAATTAGCTGTGTTTTCAGTTGCTTAGTATTTTTCAAAATTGTGGAGGTAGAGAACGTCGCCACAAATATCAAGCGGAAGCAGTTTGATTCATTTAAAATTGCATCGTTTGTGTTTAATATAGTGGTATGCCAATGCACACAAATAGTAATCCGTTGTAGGTGGATAGGAGGGGCATGGATACTAGTCGGTATAATCCTAACTTTCTCCTATCAAGGGAGTAATGTAGAACAACTGGTATCGCCTCGAAATCGTCACACGTTGAATAGCTTTGATCAAATAGTAAACCGAAGCTTTACACTATATGCTCCCGCTCGCTCCTTTTCAAATGAATACGAACGGATATTTGGCAGGTCGGCAGTAGAAGTTGAGGACATACCTGCTTCTTTGCGTGGAAGTGGAAACCAGTTTACCTATTATCTAGAAACATTTCATTCCGAAGAGTTGCGTGACGACAGATTGAAGCCCTCATTTCGAAAAATTAAAAAATTATTATTTGAATTAGGAAATGTTGGGCCTTCTGCATTTGATACATTATTTGTAGGTTTTCGGCGTCGAATTTCAAAATGCTTACGAGAAGCATACATTGGAACTTACCAGCAAGTTAGAAGAGTATACCGGGACGTAAGTGAAATTATAGCTAATTCGAAACATGTAGATCCATCGTTGCTAATAATTGGGAAAAGCCCTCTGGAAAAATTGCAGTATGAGTGGAAATTCTATAGATTTCCTGTTTCCAATACACTTTTCCAAATACGGAAGCATTCCATGCAGCACTCTGGGCTAGTTGACTTATGGCTAAAATGGAAGGATCGTCTTGAAACCTGGCAGGAAGCTGTTGATAATGATATTCGAAAAAGTCGATCCACGGAAACTAAGCCAGTGTCATTGTCTGATAATACGGTAGCAGTTTTTCTAACATTTGCTGGTCTACTTGTGGTATCTCTGGCGGTTTTCTTCATTGAGTCTAGAAAATTTGTACTTTTAAGCCTTGTACGACTAGTCAAACAAATTCACAAAATGACTTCGAATATTCAATGTCACCGCTGGGTAAATCGTTGCCAATGTAAACAGAATAATAGAAACACCTTGTAATTAAAGATATTTTAGTAATGTACTATGTTAACATTATTCTGATATATGTAACACGTAAGAAATATAATAAGGTAATACGTATGTAAATGATATTCACAAAATTACTTCATATTTCATGAAATTTATATCCCTACTCAGCAACGCATGATCAATAGAATAGCTACAAATACATGAAAACAATACATTTAGTGGTAAGTTCAACCAATATTTAGATAGTAAGCAATAATGAATTTTTGTGCAATTTTTTGTATGCAAATTGAAAAATAAAATAAATGGATACTGTGTTACATATTCACATATCACAATGTTAACTAATATTATACTGGTTTTCTTAGAAAGTA